>ML783370.1:189673-223006 GCA_009831015.1 Picea engelmannii | reverse complement strand
TAAAAGGGAAAGCGCGGGTGAGAGAGAGAGACTGTGGGTTGTGAAACCTCGAAAGGGGGAGGAAGAGTGTCAACTCTTCGGGCCGCGGACTTGTGAAGGTCCTGGTGGGGCGACCGTGCTCGCGAGGGGCAGGGTAGCCATCAACTTCAGACCCCACTGTTGAATACTATTGGAAGTTCCAGTGCTATTTGAGAGGCAGGACGTTACATCTTCTAGGACATGAGCATTTTCTTTCCTTTTGATTCCCCCACGCGGACAAAACCCACTTACCCACATATATGCTTCTTTCTCATTTTATGTATGATGCACATCTGATTAGAGTTTGATTTGGATATATATATTGTGTAAACATTCCACTCAAAGGCTCTTGTTTCTATATTACTCTCACCACTTTTTGCACACATTCACACAGCTAGTCTGACATCATAAGGGAACCATAGAACCCCCGTCGTTCACGAAGATTGCTAAACCTCCCTTCTATCTTAGGGGTAGTATCTGGTCGTTCCCAATCATCGACACCTCCTTCACACACTCCTGTGAGTGCTACTATTTTAGGATCTGCTTTGCTTGGTTCTACATTACTTGGGTCAACTTCCCAAGGTCATCTGTTCACTTGCTCTCCTTTACACGGAAGCAGGGGACCCACTTCCTCTCAAGGAGGGAGCACCAACCCACCTAGCCCCCCTCAAGGGTCAGGTTCACAACACACTATGGTCGGAGCTAATCCTCCCCCCCAACTGCAGATGCCATATTTGGCCTCTCTCAATATATCGGATCTCACCAAACTTACCAATGATCCTATATTGCATGATCTCACATGGCCTGCAATGCCAACAAAACTACCTTCACACATACCCAATTTTGAAGGAAAGGCAAGCGATGACCCTACCAACCATGTCATGACCTTTCACTTATGGTGCTCCTCCAATAACATTATAGATGATTCCATCAGACTGCGATTATTTCAACGTAGACTCACTGGCCCATCGGCTAAATGGTATGTCGAAGAAAAATCAGGATCCCACACAACTTTTGAGTCATTAGCCAAAGAATTCTTGACCTTCTTCCAATTACCCATCTGCCACGACAATGGTCTAGAACTACTTTCTAATTTTAAACAAACCTCATCCACACACATCGCTGACCACATTCACGAGTGGCGTAGGTGACGTAGTTTGTGCAAAGCAGAAACCACCAAGAAATAATGTCTCGACTGGTTTCTTATATCCCTTGTCTCTCTCCTCAGTAAGGATGTAGCTTCCACCTTCCCTCAATCTGAAGAGGAAGCCATCAGCAAGGCCCAACAGTATGACCTCATCTATGCACAGTCAGGGTACTTATACATGGTACTTCCTGATCTTCCAAAACCTGTGCCATTTGGCCAAGACAAACCTGGGATGTCTCACTCAGCAGATGGACTGATCGGTGCCACCACACACCACAGTCCACAACCCCAACCACCACTGATGTATGGCACACCTCAATACCCACCGTCATATGGGGGCACTTCTTATTAACCCCCACCCCCTTATCAATAGCCATACCCTGTTTCTATCCCTCCACCCATCAGTGGACCACCGCCGGCACCTCCCATACATCCACCTATTCCCACAAACAGTGGAACTCCCTCAACATCAGCTTATAGTACTAGTGAAAGAACTACGCCTTCCTATGTACCTTATGGATCGATACCACCACAGAATCCATACTTCCCATTTCCTGGTCCTCCACAACCCATGGCTCCCCCACATCCTCATGCAGGGGTGAATTTTGTTCAACCCTCTGCTGCTCAACAATACCAAAATTTTGAACAGTTGAACACAACCAATCCAACCCATCCATCGAACAATGCCAAGAAGAAAGGACAGAACAGGAATAACAACAACCCAGGTCAGAGCGGGAATCAACCCCCACAGCACCAACCCACTGGGGGCAACCAGAACCAAGGGAACCAAAACCCCCAAGGGGGCAATAATAATAAATGCCAAGGGTGAAATAATGTTAAAACCATCTTCCCTTGTGCCCTTTGTGGTGAGTTCAGCCATTACACTCATCATTGCCCCCAGATCATTGATTTCAAATGGTTGAAACACTCTGGTAGTCTTCCCTATTCTCCTGCACAGCCTGCCCCTCCGCAGGCACCGCAACAATACGTGCAACAACCCCCTCCTGTCGTGATACAAAATCCTATTCCACATCAAGGTGTGATAAACACCCAATAGAACACACAGCATCCCCCAACTCAGGTGGGACAATACCTCAACCCCAACAACCCAACAGATCGTACAATTCTCCTCACAAGTGAGGAAGAAATCCTTCTGCAAACACATACTCGTCAGTATCATGCATCCATTGAGTCTCCTCCCATCCCTCTCTAGACAAACCCTACACCAACGAGACCCCCGTTGGTGATCCCTCGCCCTTCCATTGAACCACTGCTTCGCATCCCTCGCATCCCATTGCGTAGGAATGTCCACAACCCACAGGCTAGGGCAGCTCATAACTATAGTTTGGTAGACGACTTAGCGCAATCCCTGGCTGCCATGTCAGTCTTGGAAGTCCTACAGACTTTTCCTACTCAGCGAAAATCACTACTTTTCGCCTTGCGGGAAATCGACCCTGCAGATACTCGACTCATCACCTTTGATCTTGACAGTGGAGAACCTCATCTTCCTGCCTTGATCGCTTTTCAAATACCAGTCAAAATACGGAACATCACAGTTCATCGGTGTATCATCGATGAAGGTGCATCTACATGCATCATGTCCAAAATAGTATGGCAGAAACTTGGTTCCCCGAAACTCATACCCTCTACCATCACATTACGAGCTTATGACGGACGACCATCCTCTCCTGAAGGGCTCTTTAAAAATGTACCCATTGAACTCGGGGGCAAGACTATTCTCATCGATATCAAAGTTATCGACGCCCCACTCGATTATAATATCTTGTTCGGTCATAGCTACATGTACGCTATGAAGGCAGTGGCATCTTTCATCTTTCGAACAATGATGTTCCCCCATAATGGGAAGATCGTTACCATTGACCAAGTCTCACATTATGAGCCTAATCCATCTGCCAACATCAATAACATTCTTCCTCTCATCCACACAAGCCATGACACATATCCACTCGTCGAGATGGGTCCTGGGATTTTTAAAGATCCATCCTTATTAGGAACATATCATGGAGCACCACCACTCCTACACCCTTCCAATCAAGTATGTGTCATATCATCCAACGGAACTCACACAGAGGATACCCTTCCTCCTACAGAGGCTTCTATCATACATGATGTCCCACTCGTCACAGAACCCCCCCCTCAAGAACCTCCTGGACACTCGCCGTCCCCATCAGTCCATGATTCCACCTCTCCCCAAGGCCATAGTCCAGTTTGGGAGACAGTTCCCCAACCCCTCACTCAAATTCCCTTCTTTTACCCTCCACCCGGTATTGAAGCTTTTCAGGTAGCCGCAATGATCACACTACCCAATATGGTGTTAGCAATCCCAGTTTGGTATTTACACCCACCAGAGATGGTCCCTCGACCATCCCTTCCCCCCCAGGAAGGAATCCCCATGACAATTCCCATCCCTACCCCCACCATCCCCCCACTCACTAACCCCCCTGCTACAGTTGGGGGCAGGAGAAAGAAGAAGGAGCCCATCGCTCCACTTCCTCTACGCATCCCACCACCTTGCGCACTATGTGAGAAAGAGGGCCACCAAACCAACAACTGTCCATCACTACCTGAATTACAGAATTTGATCCCCCTCAATCAAACTCCCCCAACACCCACCACTACTGCTAGTCCAGCCACTACCACCCCCCCTTCCAGTAGTAAAGGGTTGAGGACCAAATATGCTTGTGCTATATGCTCAGTGTATGGCCATTATACTCATCATTTCCTGGTTCTTCCACGCTTTAGGCAGACATTAGCCGCCGTACGCCAGAACTTCTAGAGAAATCCCAGCCCTACTACATCCTCCTCAAAAAATATCACCAACATCTGTTATGTCACCACTTCAGTCAATGAACGTATGAGACACCCATTCTCTCTCTGTGAATCATTAGCTCATTTCACATACCAGTGTCCTATGATACTTGAATACAGGCAACACCAATTGACTCTGCTTCACCGACCCGCAAAGGCGATAATTAACATTACCTCGTCACTAGAGGTTCTTCATGTCATTTCTCCCGAACCCGTGGCACTCCCAACACCTCCATGGTTCTTAGATGACGTATCTGAGGATTCACCCCCCAACCCCCCCAGCTCTCCCGCTCATTCCCCTACGGACACTCTCCAACCAACCACCACGGGTACCCCTTAGTACTTCAATATATGGTTTATGTTGAGTGAACCCTCACCATCTCCTATCATTGTTCCCCCTGCTTCTTCATCAGGGGGAAACCACACTATCACTGAGATCACTCCTCACAAACCATTGTATTCTCGTCACTTCCAAAGTGACGAAGAAATACTCGAAGATTTAAACCACCCAGACTCTCCCTGGGATGCGCTACACCATCATGCACTCTTCTCTCCACAGGAATCTCCCATGCCTCCTAACCAAAACCCCATTTACGCGGTCGAAACCAAGGATTTTATCCCATCAGGGCCTATCGACTGGTTCAATAATCCCATTCCTGCCCCTGATGCCTTTGAAGAGGGAAACATGGCCAACATTTCCCCCACCATTAAAATCGACATTTCCATCAAAAATGGCATTGTCAAAGAAATCACCATTGGAGCTACTTGCACTCCTCAGGAAATCACTGCATATAAAGCCCTCTTCTAGGAATATAGGGATATTTTCGCCTGGTCATACACAGAAATTCCTGGCCTCGATCCCTCTATTGTCAAACATTGCATCGTCACCTAGCTCGACATCACACCAGTTCACCAAAAACAGCGACCGCTACACCCATCCAAAGCCGCGGCTATCAAAGTCGAAATTGACAAGTTATGCACTGCTGGGTTCATTTACCCCATTGCCTATACCTCATGGGT
Source organism: Picea engelmannii (assembly GCA_009831015.1). Lineage (NCBI taxonomy): Eukaryota > Viridiplantae > Streptophyta > Pinopsida > Pinales > Pinaceae > Picea > Picea engelmannii. The sequence goes on along the minus strand of ML783370.1, from coordinate 217,992 downwards.
TTCCAACCCTGTACCCATTAACAAAAAACAGGGCACTATCCTCTTTTGCACAGAATTTCGCGATCTCAATCACGCATGTCCCAAAGACAACTTTCCAATGCCTTTCATCGATCAAATTATCGACGACTGCGCTGGCCACGAGGCTCTCTCCTTTATGGATGGATTCTCTTGCTATAATCAAATTCAAATCCACCCAGTCGATCAGTATAAAACTGCATTCACTACGCCGTGGGGTACTTTTTCATATCGTGTCATGCCTTTCGGCTTAAAGAATGTCGGCGCAACTTTCCAGCGGGCAATGACATACATCTTTCACGATCTGGCTAATATCATCCTCGCCTACTTGGATGACCTCACAGCTCGATCCAAGAAATGCACCCAGCATCTCGATGATTTACGAATCATCTTTCAACGGTGTCGTCAGTACAACATCCGCTTGAATCCTCTCAAGTGTGTGTTATGTGTCACCGCAGGGCGCCTCCTTGATTTTATTGTTTTCCAAAGAGGTATTACCGTGGACCCCCTCAAAGTCCAAGCTATCACCGAAATTCCACCTCCCCGGAATTTACGACAACTTTAGAGTATATAGGGCAAAGCTAACTTTCTTAGATGCTTTGTCCCCGATTACGCCATACGCACACACGATTTCCTTCGCTTACTATGTCACGACATCCATTTTCACTAGGATGACCATGCCCAATAGTCATTTGACGATCTTAAAGCAGCCCGTTTCTTCTTTAACCACGTCATATCCCAATTTGGAGTACCCCTCCAACTCGTTTCCGATCATGGAAAACACTTCGAGAATGAGATATTCGTTGAACTCTCATCTCGGTTAGGCTTCTCTCACGAGTTTGCCTCACCATATTACCCTCAGTCTAACGGACAGGTCGAGGAAGATAACAAAGTCCTCAAGACCATGTTACAGTGCACGGTTAATAAACATAAAACCAATTGTCATTATATGTTATTTTCTGCGTTATGGGCTTACCGAACGGATGTGAAAATCGCTACTGGTTTCACACCATTTCATTTGGTCCATGGGGTCGAGGCAACTCTTCCCATTGAGTGTGAAACTCCCACCTTACACACCGCCATTGAGCTATTACCCGACACTTATCCAATGGAGTAGTGCTTGCTGAACTTGGAGTCTCTGGATGAAGATCGTCGATCTTCCTTACAGAACAATGAGGCAGCTAAAAAATGATCCAAGGCTACCTTTGATCGCCATGTCAACCTTCGCTCATTTCGTGAAGGCGACCTCATCCTAGCTTACGATATCGCTCATGATACCTTTGGCCATGGAAAATTCGAATCACTCTGGCATGGCCCATACATCATTCAACATTACCTCACCAAAGGCGCATATATCCTGGCCTCTCCCGAAGGCCTCTCTCTCAAAGAACCCGTCAACGGGTTGTATCTCAAGAAATTTTATGCTTAAAAGTAGTCATTCTACTTTAGGTTGATTCTTCTCTAGCGTTTTTAATCTTTTTTCTCCTCCCCTCACATCTAAACTATCCTTTGTGCTATTGACAGATGCTTCCTCCACCAGCCTACCACATCGGTTACGCCGACGGCGCCAACCGTTGGACACAAAATCTCACTTCGGCTGCTTGGGCTCTCTACACCCCCTCACAAGAAATCCCCTCTACCGCACCCCCATGCGCATATATCCGGTGGACAGGCACGCACACATGTGTGCCTATTACCAGATCGCCAGTGCATGTGGGGCCCATATCCCCTAAATGTCTCTGTACGGCCCCCCGTACAGCCCCTGCCCAAAAAAAAATGAATGAAATCCTATTTTTATGCAGGATGATTAGACCACTAACATGACACTCGCTAATCCCCAATCGGATGCCTCGTCCTCCTTGAATCTCCAAATCTCCTCTGAAAACTGCTCTTCTAGTCACTATTGTAGCAGGTACAAATGAGGTGGCAATGTGGTCCCTACATCTATATATAGGCCTTTTGCCAAACTTCCACTCACCATTCCGTGAGCCCACAGTGTCCATTTTTCAATCCGTCTTCAGCCACGGGATCAGCATCCCATCATCTACATCACAGTAGTCCCTGGGCTTCTTTTCATCCTGAGCCCCTGGGGCACTCTTTTTTCCTACCCTGGTTAGGTACGCATGCGCATATTCACGCTTATCAAACACATGCTCATATCTTTGATTCTCTTCAGATATTGTTCACTTTGGGTATTTGGTTTTCATGTGTGCAGGTACTTGATCATCATACATCGGCACAACCCCTTCAGGTATATACTCAGCGCTGGCATGTAGTCTTTCCCGTTGTATCGCACTTTCATTTCCAGTCACACCCTCTGATATTTGCCTCTAGGATCCCCAATCTCGGCTCTGCAGTACCCACGCCTCCATTTGCATCTTTAGTACTGTTACCGACTAGCATTGTTACCCACATGAGTTGTCCCATTCATAGCACCTTTTGACACTTTTTGACACTCATGCTATTTTTCATTACCCTTTAGGGATGGGAGTCCTAATAGTCTTTCATCATGTCACGAATCAACCACATACTCATTCTCCTCATTTTGCTAGCTTTCCCACACAGACTCCTAGATTATCTCTTCTCGGTTCTATTTTTTTTTACCTGCACCTCCGCAGTATCATGAACCCTCCATTTCATCCACAATCAGTTTGCCCATCTGCGAACCTACCTTCATTTCACCTACCTCATACAAAAACTCACTAATGGAGCCCCCACCCTTCATCAGTTTTCCAAGCAAATTCTGCCCTACATGGGCCACTCATATCACACTGGGGCACCCATTTCTGTATTTGTATATTTCTCCCCAATTATTCATTATTTATTGTACAAACGCCTTTATTTTTTAGTCGTTACATTACCCTTTTTTTTCGTCACCTTTGGCGACCTGCTTCCTCTTTTTGGCCAACCGCAACCCATGTCACCCTTGGTTGGAGCACTACATATCATCTTCCCTTGCCCGACATCGTCCATATCTTCAGAGTACCCCACAGGTCACTTACTTCTACCCTCTGAATTTGTTCACCTTGTCCTGCCTCTGGCACAACTTACCACCGATCTTGTCGTCCCCCTGACACTCGACCTCGTTGCACAGTTGCAGCCACTTTTTATCTCATACATCCTCCAACCAAGGGCAGTCTTGAGTCTTCCCACATCTTGACTTTGTCCATGTGCCTCTGCCACTTCCTCACCTCAGTAGATTTCACGAACCCCTTTGCTTCTGGGAGTCACGTTCCCCTTTTGTCAACATCAGCACAATTTTCCAGAAGGGCGACAGTATCTTGATTCTCATTCTCCACTCAATGAGAGATCTCGGATGGCACAAGGTGAAACACCATTGCTCCCTGTTGTCGTTGACCCACATAACATTCGACGCCAACACTTTCTCATGTTACGGTGGGTCTTACTTTGCGACTATTGTAGTTATTTCTCTCATTTGCCGAAGACCTTTGAACTTGGCTGGGCTATCGATGCCCACATAATCGCTGCTACTTATTACCGCAATCATTCCCTACTATTCAGAGTATGTTCATTTGCATAATTGTCTTTTGCCTTTATCACAACCACCCCCGAGGGCGCTGCATTTGTCTACACCAACACTTCAGTCATCTTTTTCAGAGTTACATAACACAAGCATGGGGCATGCCTGCCTCGTTTGTACACAGTTTTATATTTTACACACCTCATGGAAGGTCGGGTCCTACTGGTTCCTTTTTCTCTCCAACGGATCGCTCTAGACAATCACACTATTACTCTCTCTTACAACAAAATTCTTAGTAGAAGAAACATTGATGGATTTCGGCTATACGTATGCTCCTAACCTCATCCATCAGGGGGCATCTGTTATCACTAAAATTTCGTCCGCACATGGTTACAAGAACTCAGCATCGTTAAATAGTGATGAAGTCATTCATGAATCTGAATTAATACCACAGCATTCAAAAAGGTAAAAAAACTATACAAAGTAGTGAAAATTTGAAGAGCGCTTTACAGACATTGGGTGCGCGCGTGCATGCGCAGAACAGGAACGTAGAAATCACGCACAGGTGCACGGTGCGCGACTGTTAGCGCAAAAATTCGCGCACCTGCTAAACGACGCATTTATGTAAGTGGTCGGCCTCCCAACCACTTATGGTTCAGCTCCCAAGCCGATTTGACCCTCAAATCTAGGCTGGATCCGACTGGTGGGCTGGTCAAAGACCTAATAATGCCCTAAATGGCCTATTTTTACACTACAAAGCAGTTAAACAATAACCCAAAGCAATGCTATAAAAAACCATGAATGCACCTCATTTTCTCAAGGAATTCAAAGTAATGTTATGTTGCCTATATTGTTTTGAGGACTACATCCTTGACACAAGCATATTGACACCATTACATTGAACAATCCACCTCACCATTGAGTGGATTTGTAAAGAGTTCTTTCATCACCATTTTCATTTTTTTTATTGTAAGAAGAGCTAGCTAGTGAGGGTCCAAGAGCCTTCCCTTGGAGGAAGAAGGGACTGATAGTCCCCTTTCTTCTTGGTGCTTTGTTTTCATCAATAGATCAGCCTCAAAAATTGGTGACATGGGTCTTTTGGTTCTTTTTGTTTCTATGTCCCTATGCTCATGAATTTTGTTTTTACTGCATCTATTAGTTTAATTCTTAATTATAGTTTTTGTTTTCTTTCTCTAACTCTTTTCTCTACAGCTGTCCTGCTCAACAGACCCAACTGAGCTTGCAAGCACCTCTGATTTTCTCACCAAGGTGACGAAAGAGGCGCAACAACATGAAAAAATATATTTCCATTTTATCTCATTGTGGGTCTATCAAAAGTGTGTAGAGTGGGTACGCATTGGATGAATAATTTAATTATGCATCAAATGAGTGCCTACAATTGAAATTTGAGTAAAAATACAAGGGGATAAGGTTAAAATATGATTAAAAAAGGCAGTTTCCTTCCTTTCCCTAAAAAAATGTTTACCCTAATGGTTGACATCATCAACTTCAATCCTATTGGTTCCTTTAAAGTTGATTTTAATAGTAAGTTTTTTGTCTTGAGACCCATTTTTTACCTGAAAATTCCCCTAATGACTTGAAACAATCATTGCTAGCTTATTTGAAAGCCTCAAAGTTGAAATCTAGCCTAGAATCTAATTTGGCTCTGGATAAGGGAAAGTGGATTGTCAATGTAGAATCGAATGCTACCATAACAACCACAAAGATCGAACCAAAAGAGTCGTAGGTTCCTAAGTAAAGTGAGCACCTCTTCCATTCACAAATGTGGGTGAAGGGGATTGCATTGCATTTAATTGTTGATAGTGGTATCTAGATGAACTTGATCTCAATAGAGTTCATCAAGAGATTTAATTTTTCAACAAGTCCAAACCCCTAGACACACACCATTATTTGGCTAATCTAGGGATGAAACATCCACATCAATCAATAATGCTAGTTTTCCTACAACATGAATCCCTTCAAATATGGGGTACTAAGTGATGTTTCCCCACTTGAAGTGTGTGGCGTTATATTAGAACAACCCAATATGTGGAAACATCATGATATTTACAAGTCTAGGTCCTATATTTTCATTGTTACTTTATGAGGTTATCTTAAAAGGGTACTAGATGTATTTCTTATTACTACAACTTCCTTGATATTAACAAATCAATGCAAGAAGGTAATCTCTCAAGCCATGAGATTTATCCTCTTAATGATTTGATTAGAAGGTGAATAGAAAATCACTGCAACTATCACAACCTATACACATAGTATCTAGACATAATAAAATAAAGTGGCAAAGATAGTGGAAGAGTACAGAGATATATTTTCTTCACTTGCAAGGCTACCTCTACACTACCATGTCAAGCATTCAATTGATTTGATGCCTAGTAATCCTTTACCTAATGGTCCATAATATAAACACTCTCTTCTGGAGAATGAAGAAATCAAATTTCAAATTTAATATCTCATCCAAAAGGGTCACATTTGACTGAGCTCCTCACCTTATGGGAGCTTTATTATGTTGGTTCAAAAGAAGGACGGGACATGGAGAATTTTTATAGAGTACAAATCCTTGAGAAAAATCATAGTCAAGAATCAATATCCAATCCACCAAATTGATGATCTTCTTGACGAACTCAAGGGTGCCAAGTTTTTTAGTAATATTACTATAAACTCAAGCTACCACCAGGTACCAATTCAGAAAACTAATGTATGGAGGGCCACCTTCAAGTATAGAGAATGCCTCCTTAAGTGGTTGGTCATGAATTTAGGCTTGACTAATGGTTTAGAAACATTAGTGAGAATGATGGACAATATTTTATGATCATTAAAAAATTCTTTTGTTGTCATATATTTGGATGACATCCTCATTTTCAAAAAAAAAATTGGGTAGAACATTTCCAGTAGCACAAGTGATATGAAAATATGGAGAAATGTGCATTAGACATGCAGGAAATTAAATATCTCGGATACATCATGGATGAACATGGTGTGCTCATGGATCTAACCAAGATCCAAGTCATTCATGATTGGTAAGCCTCAACAAATCTAATCGAACTCCACATTTTCTTAGGCCTCACCAACTTCTATCATAGGTTCATGTTGGGGTTCTCTCATATCACTTGGGAACTTAGCCAAGTGACCAAATATGGGGCCAAATCCAAGTTCATTTGGGATTATTCATAAATATAGTTCAGGGATCTAAAACACAAGCTATATTAGACACCAATAGTCACTCTACCATAMCTATAACAACCTTTCAATATTGATACAGATTCTTCTAATTATGCTAACATTGAGGTCCTCACTCAACATGGACATCTGGTGGCCTATCATACTGAGTCACTCTCTGATGTCGTTCGTATGTTCTCTACCTRTGACAAGGAGGTGTAATTGATTATTAAATCATATTTCCAATGGAAGCATTAAATATAAGGAAGGATGTTATTATCCACATTTATCACAAGCCCCTTTAATTAATATATACATAAATAAATTTATAGAATGAATATGAACATTAGAAGTATTTCATGTACCTAAAAAAGTTCCACCTAAAAATCAAGTACAATAAGGGAAGAAAAAATGACATTGTGTATTTCCTCAACTAACCTCTAGTTGTAGCACTAACCATGGTGCTCAACTCTTATGAACATGAGACCTTTGGGTACTCCAATTGTATGATAGTTAGATTGACTTCATTGTTACCTATTGGGAACTAGGTGTAGGTAAACCAATCTCAAATTTTTATCTCTGGGATTAACTATGATGCCATATTGGCCACCTCTATGTTCCTTCAAGTGAGCATGAGAATATGATTTAGCAGGTGCATTCTTATCAAGTGGAAGGGAACTCAAGTATGGAGAAGACTATTATAGTGTTGTAAAAGTATTTCTATTATCCAAAGCTCTAAAAATATGTTCACATATATATTAGATCATGCACTACTTGTTCCATCACCAAACTCACCATCAAGAAGAAGGGGTTGTGCACTCCTCCACTACCATAGATACAACTTGAGAGTTCATTCCATGGAATACATGTCCATATTTCCTTTAGCCAAGCATGGAAATGACTATGTATTTTTGGTTATTGATTAGTTTTTCAATATGACCATTTTGATGCCCTACAAGAAGAGTGTCATAGTAGGGGAAACCATTAAGATATTCTTCAAATGCTTTAAGGTTAATTTTAGGCTCCCACAAATGATTATTTCAAATAGGGATAGAAAGTTCCTAAGTACTTCTTTGTCCATCCTATGGTCACTAATGGACACCAAGCTGACCAAATAAACTTCCACCACCAAACTGATGGACAAATAGAGGTGGTCAACATGAATATTTTTCATATCGATTGAGTATTTTTCATATCATATGAATGTACAACTCCAAACATCCACACACATGGGATGCGAGCCTTATTTTTTTTTTAACATAGCTACAACATGTCCCTTCATAGCTCTATTTTCCACAACCCTTTTCAAGTGTTCTTGGAGTTACATTTATATCACCCAATTGATGTATCTCCACCTATTGAATATAAATATGAATAATAATCCCATGCTCAATCTAAGGATAATAGAGCATACATGTTTGTTGAATGGATCTAGAATATACACCAAATATTTCATGATATTTTGTAGAAAGCTAATTCCAAGTACAAGCAACGCACAATCAACATCAAGTTCCATACAAGTTTCAGGTGGGAGATAATGTATGGTTTCATTTATAGAAATATCACCTCATAGGACCCCATTGAAATCTATGTCCACACCAATATTGGCCATACAACATCACCAAGGTTGTGGGTGAGAGTTGATTTTAATTAAGTATTCCTCCTATCCTTGTATTGCACCCTATATGAAGAGCAATATGAAAAGCACCCACAAGTAGAACATCAAACTCTATCAAGTCATCAAAGTATGGAAGCTCATTCACTAGGGAAAGTGTCTCAGTAAGAGTCTAATTCAACATAATTTCCCCCACATTATAGAGTAACTTGACACAATAGGGACCATTTATTCCTAAGGGAAAAGAATTGATCTAGGTGGATACTTCACAAGATCCTGAATAGGCCAATATTGTTCATCATGTATAACTAATTACCTCCCCAAAAGATTGAATTTTTTCCATTATTAAACTTGGTAATTTCCAAAATGACTCATTTTGTAGCCAATACCAATTTGTTGATTAATTAAATACAATGTCTATTTTTTGTTGCATTTTTTGACTTGTTATATGAATATGCCTTATATTTTCTTTATGATAATGAGTAGGGAGTAATGTTGTGATTTTTTATGAGTATAATTTATGTATCCTTGATCACTATTACTATATAAAAGATGTTTTAAGTGTTTTTCCCATCATTGGCACCTATCCTAGATACAACAAGGAGAAAGGACAAGGAAGTGACCACATTCCTTCTATTCCATGTCCTATATGAATTCATCAATTCAAGAAGGAAGATTGATTCAAATCTTGGGGGATGATACCTAGATGGTTTGAATGCCGAGAGAAGATAAGCTTAGACATGTCAGTCTTGCATGAAAAGAAGCATGGACAAAAACATGTAAATGAAGTATTCGGGAGGTGAGGCTCAAAGTTGAGCCTCATCTCTAAAACTAATTACTAGTAAATCACTCAGAGATAATTAATATCACAATGAACAATATAAAATATGAGAGAAGCCAAAATGAGTAACTTCATATTATGAGAAGACTTTCTAGGCCTTTATATAGCATTAACAAATGGTCCATTGGACAAAGTCAAAAAGAGCTCATTAAATGAGTCTTTATTATTAGTATAATAGATCTAACTACCCAACTAACTAAGTAGTGGAAAATAAAACCCAATACAATAATGGAAAGAGCTCATTAAATGAGTCTCCATTATTATAATAATAGATCTAACTACCCAACTAACTAAGTAGTGGAAAATAAAACCTAGTACAAGAATGGAGAGGTGGGACTCTCTTTGGCCCATATGGGCAACCTGTTAGCTCAATTAATTAATGAGGAGGTGGACATCTCCTTGATACACATGGACAATCTATTAAATTTATAGATTTATGACTTTTGCATCCGAATTTAGACCATATACCCCCTAAAATTTGGATCATTCCTCCCCCCTTAGAAAATGATGGTCCCCATCATTTCACCCATGATAAAAAGAGAAACCCCATTATCGTACCATGATGATTACAATGTGAAAAATACCCAATGAAGAGGAGGGTTTTGTGTGGTTGACCCATAACCTAGTTGACAATGACATTGTACATGGGTAGTAAAATAAATAAATTTTAATAAAATCCCAAAATTAAAAAAATAATATGGAAAAATCATGACTTTGGGGGTTGTGAACATCCTTCTGCAAATCTATTCATAACTTCTGCTACAAGTGATGAAAACCAATTCCATCGAAGACCCATTTGAACTAATAAATATATATTTCCATCAGTATATAGAACTTGTTTTTAGGTGGCCCACAAAGTGAGAAAAACTAGGCCTAATTTGAAGGGTGAGCGACCATGCTGGTTACAAACATGTGTTGATTCAAACAAATATATCTCATAAACTAGAAAAAAGAAATGAAATTCTGCGAAATACCCATTTGAGATATTGAAGAGATATTTCCATCCATATGTGGAACTCCTTCTTTAGTTTCTTGAGTAGGTAGAAAAATACTTTTGAATATGGTGGTACGCGTGGCTTCCTTGGTCCAAATGAATGATGATATTTAATCAATGATATCTCTCAACCCAGGAAGCCAAATGAGATTCCACAAAATACTGATTTTATATATTGAAGAGATATTTCAATCCATAGGTAGAAATCCTTCTGTAGTTTCTAGAGCAGGGAGAAAATGACTGTTGAAGATGGTGGTACATGCGACCTCCTTGGGTTAAATACATGTTGAGATTCAATCAATGATATCTCTAAAACCAGGAAGCCAAATGAGATTTTGCGAAATACCCATTTGAGATATTGAAGAGATATTTCCAATGAGTTATGGTAGAGCATTTGAAATACTGTGTAGAGGTCACAACCCCTCTTTGAATTTGGATGAGTGTAGAGGTCCACAAAGGATGTCAAGGGTTTGTAGAGAAACATGGGTTGTTGTACAGTTTGTGGAACCTCCGTGGGTAGCATGGACACTCTGAAAATTTGTTGAAAATGTTGTAGACTAATGAATGTAGTAGATCCATGTATAGATGTAGTGAATCCATGTGTGTATGTAGTGAATCCATGTATGATTTTCCTTGTAATGGTGAACGAATATCCGAGGGTTAAAAACAAAAAAGCCTTGTAGTGCTTGTGGACCAACTGTGATGCTTATAGTGTATGGCTGAAAAAATGGATTCTGATAGTACCAAAAGGAGGTTGGTTATTACTACAAATGTTTGAACCTGCAACATGCTTCAAACCCTTGTTATGATGGAGAGCATACCCACTTTGATACCACTGATTTGGGTCTCGGGGGATGAGATATGGATGGATTGAATGCCAAGAGAGGAGAAGCTTAGACATGTCAGTCTTTCATGAAAATAAATGTAATATCCCCAAGGATGAGCCCTATTGTAATCATGTTTATGAATTGTAAATCATGTTTTATAGGCTGGTGATCTGAGTATTGATAAGTTGGTAGACTTATGTGTTTATTAGGCCGGAGAGCCTAAGTGTTAAGACCAGGATGCCTGTTTTTGTATATGTAATATGCAGAACATTAATAAAAAATATAAACATCATTGCGTGCAGGCCGACCACAAAGAAAGAGTGATGGGGGACTAAGATTCCACAGAGTGGGTAAGGGAAAGGGGGCTAAAAGGTTGGAAAGAGAGGCTAAGTGTTGAGCCTAGGGGCTAATATTGGGGGCTTAATTCCTTGGGAATAATAATTTATTATTATTCCATAAGCTATGTGACAAACATGTTTTTATTCTAAGTCCTAGGAGAAGCAACACATGCAGCTCCAAGTGTGCAAAAGGGAATGCATGCAACACCAGGAAGACAAGTGTCAACCTGGGCACATGCAGTTAAAAGATGAAGCGTTAACTGAGTTTGGGGTTCATACTCCATTCTGTTGTCAACTATCTGAAACAGTGATTTTCATCTGACCTCTGTATGTCTCACGCGGCTTTGAGACCTAAAGCCTGCGATGTTTCCTGGGAAACCGATACACCCTCTATCTGAACTATTGAGTTTGTGTTCGACCTCTTTGTGGATTCCTTGTCATGCCCTCTGAAAACCAATGGAAAAATTGTGGATGGAGCCATGTCACCTGTGTATCATGTAAGCCAACCGATCCTCTCTTGCAGAGTCAAGTCATACCTAAACTATCTTTGAGTCACTTCCTTCTATGTTCCTGAGTGGAATTGACCTGTTAATGTTACTCTTATCTTCACCTTGCGGGAATTGAGTTGAAGTTGATTGAAGAACTAGGTTTCCAAGCCGTGGTAGAAGAAGTAGGTTGTCAGGCCTGTGAGTAGCTCCCTCCAGGTGAGAGAGTCTGTTGGGAAGTGGTTTTCTCCCAAAGAGAGTCCAGCACCAACTTCAAAGCTCTAAGAATTCCTGATCCAGCCTATTGCCCAGGCCTAGAGAGGGAGGTGAAGCACTGATGGACTGTACTTTTGAAGGTGTATACTCCTGGGTGGAATAGGCATGTGGGGAATGGGAGTCTCTTAGTAGTGGGTGTACCAAGGCTCCTAGACAGAATCCTTTCGATTGATCTGTGCAGTTTTCCTGTAACCTCAACCTGGCCTAGGATTCCCTTGCCTTGGGTGGATCTTAGTCCCAACTCGGGGGTGACCCACTGTTGAGCGTGATGAGCAGTGAGGTCTAAGGCTGGGAGGTTTGTGGAAGGTTTTCACGTAGTTGGTGGAGTTACTACAATTTCAAAGATAAGTATATGCATGTGTATAATTTCAATTAAAATGCATATCTATGATGCTTGCAATATTATCATGTATTCCGTTGCAATGATATTTATTGTTGATTTCAATCATTATGTATGTTAGCAGTAATTGTATGTTTACTTTGCTTATCCATTTAACTTCATTTAAATGCATACTACATAAATATGAGAATGTTTCTGCGTAGTATCATTGCTCGACAAGGGGTTTGATGGCCAGGGATGTTACAATATGGTATCAGAGCCATGTTTTCAACATTGAGCCTGGATGGGCCGGATAAGTGGTCTTTGGACCTAAGGTTTCGAGTGGAAATGGTGTTCGGGGAACCAATTTTGAACCTTATATTGTTTCTGAGTGATAAAGGGGTTACATTGGCCTTGTTACGAAGCTAAGGAGGAGTTGCAGTGGAATAAAACCAAAGCCATAGATCAGCTGTGAAGCAGAAGATCTGGACCGTCGAATCCATGTCCAGACACTAAGTAGAGCATGCAAAAGAGATCAGATCTAGGCCATCAGATCTGAGCATGTGGACCAACAACTGTTGGATCCAGGGAACATGCACAAGGTTTAAAACCCTTTGGAGTTGCACAGGAGTGTGGAAATCACAATACATGAAGCCCCGACATCATCAGAACCATCCATCAATAGGGACATGTGGAGAGCGATCAACCTTTCACTAACTCATGACTTGAAAAGGTCAAAAGGCAAGTTCGCGAGAATTCGCGAAACGCAAATTCGCAATTGGATCAAAACCATTGATCAAGGAGAGATCTGGACCGTTAATTGTCCAGGAATAATTGTGGCATTTTGGGAATAAGAAGAATGAAGGTGGGAGGTTTTTCAACCTCGCGACACACGAAATCCCAATACGCGAAATCTCGATGAGATCTAGACCTTCATATCATGGGAAAGTCAAGATAGTCGAATTAGGAGCTCCAAAATGTCGACATTTCAGGAGATTGACTGTCAGGAGAAGTGAGATGTGCAGAAACATAAAATCCCGAAGCCTGAAATCACGAAATACCGATGATCCATAGTATTGGGTCGGGATGACACCACTGGGATTGACGAGGACATAGGGATGTGTGCCACGTGCCAGTGGATCCCGAAAGAAAAAGTAGATGCAGTAGGGCCAAATGATGTCACCTGAGGTAAAGTGGACCTTCTTAAGGACATCACGTGTCACCACCTTGGTTGGTGACAACGATGCTATGGGCCCGGGGGTGAGAAAGGTTAGAAGTTCGAAAGTCGGGAGTTGGAGAGGAAAGTGAGTGTGAGAACCTCCAGGACTGAAACCCCGAAACCCTAAACCCAGAAGTTTTGTTTAGAGAACCTTGTAGATCTAGCGTTTGGTCACGACCCTTAGTCGTGTGGGGTTGGGGAAACAGAGGAAAAGGGCTATGGCCCAAGTGTACTGCAAAGCCGAGAAGAGCTCGAAAAATTCATGGAAACTGAATGTTTTCTTGAATCAAGTTTTTTTTTAATGATGTGGAATTTGTTAAGGATTAATGACCTGAAAAATTCTGGTTGTCTGCACATTGTGTTTGTAGAAGTTTAGTGAGTGCCATAACCAAGTAGAATTTCCACTAAGTGCAAAAGAAATTGAAAGGGCACGAACTGCTTCCAGTTCCGAGGATGAAGCAAAAGGAATGGATGTTCACTTGGGAGTTGAAGGATCAAAATCCAATGGGCATGGAGAAGAGATAGATAAGGAAGGAAACATGATGAAAATCATTGAAAAATTGTAGAAAGATGACCAAAATCATCGAGTAGATAATAAAAATCTCAGGAAAAAAAACGTGAATTTAACATAAAGATGTTAAGGAGTTTGGAGAGAATAGAGAAGAAGTTGGAGAAGGAGAATGACTCGAGAAGAACAAGGAGTCACCAGACTTATGAGGGAACAAGTTCAATGAGTGTAGGTAGACACCATCATCACTCCCTAGGTTGCTCCAAGAGGAGGGAACACAGTAGTTCCAACCCATCTCCTACCAGAAAGCACAAGAGATCGAGAGTGGATGAATTGAAGGGAGAGATGAATAAGATTAAGCTGCCTATGTTTGATGGAGAGCATAATAAGGAGGAAGATGTCGAAACATGGTTGCTTGGCATGAGGAAATATTTCCAACTGCAAAATTATTCCTCTCATGCAAAAGGAAGAATTGCAATGTATCAACTGAAGGGAAAGGCATCCATGTGGTGGGATCATCTTGTGCAGGTGCAACACATTAGAGAGAAATATACTACTTGGAAGGAATTCAAGACGTATTTCGAGAAGAAATACTTGACTAAAAGATACTATGATAGAAATATGAAAGAGTTATTTGAACTCAAGCTAGGCAACGTGACCATTGATGAATACGAGCGAATATTTTTGGAATTACTGAAGTATGTTCCATTCATCAAGGATGAAACTATCAAGATTCAAATGTACCTGAGTGGACTGCCACCTTCCATTGGGGATGCGATCCAGTATGATGACCCAAAAACTAAGGAATAAATGATAAGAAGAGAGAAATGCTTATATGAGTAGCAAAGAGAGAAGCCTACTTTCTGGAAGGCTTGGGTTGACCAGAAGAAGTTTAAGAAAGAGCAGAGGCAAAAGAGAAACAAACCTTCCTTTTTCAGAAATAGTCCTCAAGGACAACCATCGTTTAGAGAGTCAAGAATGGATGATGTAGGGGAACAAAGGCCAAGACAGATGCCCATTCAGTGTTGGGGCTGTAAAGAGAACCACAAGTACAAATATTGTCCCCATAAAAATAGAAAAGTGAGAGTTATCCATAATGTTCATCAAGATGAAATAGTGGAGGACATGTACGCATCCCTAGACAACAAGCAAGTTGAATATCATTCGCACATTATTGAAGTGGAAGGTATGATTAACAACCAACCATTTACTATTTTAATTGATTCGAGGGCTAGCCATAGTTATATAGATCCTAGAGTGGTGGAAAGTTTTCATTTGTCGAGAAGCAAACATGAAAATTCTTGGTTAGTGAAACTGGCTATAGGAACCAAGAGGAAAGTCACTGAGTTGGTTAAGTCATGTCCTGTGGACATGAATGGACTGAGCACAAATGTTGAATTGAATGTTCTGCCTTTAGGTTCTTATGACTGAATAATTGGGATGGATTGGTTGGATCAACACCATGCCATATTGGATTGTCATAACAAGGCATTCACTTGCCTGGATGAGAAAGGGAATCAGAAAACAATCCAAGGAATTCCCAGAGCTATTGCTATCAGAGAAATCTCAGCAATGCAGCTGAAGAAGTGCTACAGAAAATGACGTCAATTATTTGCAGTCCATGTGGAGGAAACACCTAACAATAAGATGTCAAAGATGGAAGACCATGCAATACTAAAGGAGTTTGAGGATATATTTCAGGAGATACTCAGACTGCCTCTGAAAAGAGATATAGAATTCTCAGTAAATTTGATGCCTGGAGCAACCCCAGTGTCAAAAGCTCCTTACAGAATGAGTACACCAAAGCTGAAAGAGTTGCAATTGCAGCTTGAAGAGATTCTAAAGAAGGGGTATATACGCCCAAGTGTGTCACCTTAGGGAGGCCCAGTTTTGTTTGTGAAGAAGAAGGATGAAACGTTGAGATTGTGTATTGATTTCAAATGATTGAACAAAGTAACTGTAAAGAACAAATATCCTCTATCGAGGATTGATGACCTCTTCGATCAATTGAAGGATGCAAAGATATTTTCAAAAATAGACCTCAGGTTGGGATATCACCAGGTAAGGATAAAATATGAAGACATTAGGAAGACCTCCTTTAGAACAAGGTATGGTCATTATGAGTTCACAGTGGTGCCATTTGGGTTGTCAAATACACCTGCTATTTTATGTGCCTGATGAATGGTGTATTCAGGGACTATCTAGACAAGTTTGTCATAGTCTTCCTAGATGACATTCTGGTGTATTCCAAGTTGGAGGAAGAGCATGAAAAACATCTTAGGATGGTGTTAAAGGTGCTACGAGAGAACCAAATGTATGCCAAGTTGAGAAAGTGCTTGTTTAATCAGGAGTATATCCATTACTTGGGGCATATTATTTCAAGGAAGGAATAGTTGTAGATCCTGAGAAGATTGAGGCCATTAGAGAATGGCCAACGCCAAAGAATGTGACAGAAGTCAGATCCTTCATGGGTCTAGATGGCTATTATAGAAGTTTTATCGTAGGGTTCTCAAGGATAGCTCACCCTATCACTTCATTGCAAAGGAAGGAGAAAAAGTTCCAGTGGATAGATGATTGTGAGAAAAGATTTCAACAATTGAAGCAATTGTTAACAAGTGCTCCAATCTTAAGGATTGAAAATCCAAACAAATATTTCGTGGTGTGCACTGATGCATGCAAAGAAGGACTGGGAGGAGTCCTCGGTCATAATGGATTCGTAATCTGTTATGAATCCAAAAAGTTAAAAGAGCACGAAAGGAACTATGCAACTCATGATTTGGAGTTGGCAGCAATAGTACACGCTCTAAAGAAATGTAGGCCTTACCACATGCGAAGGAGGTTCGAACTGAGAATAGACCATAACGGTCTGAAGTATTTGTTTGACCATCCAACCTTGAACGCTAAGAAAAGTAGGTGGTTGGAGTTTCTTTGTGAGTACAATTTTGATATCAAGAACATCAAAGGGAAGGATAATAAAGCAGCTGATGCACTCAGCAAAAGAGTACATAAGTTACATGCTACAACCATTAGCATGTACCGAACCAATATTAAAAGCAGAATTTCAGAGGCTGCAAATACAGATTTGCAATACAAGGATTTGGTAGAAAAGCTACAACAAGGTAATATGCCACAAAAAGTGGAGAATTATAAATTGGAAAATGGAACACTTCTATACAAAAACAAAATTTATGTACCTAATGTCTAGGACGTGAAACTTATGATTTTGCATGAAATGCATAATGTGCCTTATGCAGGGCACCCTGGATATCATAAAACTGTGGCAACAGTCAATAGCCATTACTTTTGGCCAAGTATGAAGAAAGATATTACTGAATACATCACCAGATGTATGGAGTGCCAGAAGGTTAAAGCTGAGAACAGGCACCCAACAGGGTTGCTGC
This sequence comes from Picea engelmannii, assembly GCA_009831015.1. NCBI lineage: Eukaryota > Viridiplantae > Streptophyta > Pinopsida > Pinales > Pinaceae > Picea > Picea engelmannii. Next base: position 200,496 of record ML783370.1, on the reverse strand, counting down.
AACCTTTACCCATTCCTGAGTGGAAATGGGAAGTGGTGACAATGGATTTCATCATTGGATTTCCCAGAACTAGAAAACAACACGATTCAATCATGGTGGTGGTGGATAATCTTACGAAAGTTGCCCATTTCATTTTTTTAAATACTAATCACAAGGCAGCGGATGTTGCCGACATCTTTATGAAGGAAGTGGCACAGTTGCACAGAATTCCCAAGACAATTGTGTCTGACAGAGACCCAAAATTTACTTCAAATTTCTGGAAGGGGTTGTTCAAAGGATTTAGAATGAATCTGAACTTTAGCATAACTTATTATCATGAGTCTGATGGACAGACATAAAGGGTGAATAGAGTAATAGAAGACACGCTAAGGATGTATGTGATAGACAAACCATCGAAATGGGAAGACTACCTGCACTTGGTAGAATTCGCCTACAATAATGGGTATCAATCATCATTGAAGATGAGCCCATTTGAAGAACTTTATGGTAGAAAGTGTAATGCTCCAGTAAGATGGGATAATCTAGCTAATAGGGCAGTGGTTGGGCTAGAGTTTCTCAAGGAAATGGAGGAACAGATGCTAAAAATTAAGCAGAAATTGAAAGTTGCCCAACACAGGAAAAAACGTTATGCTGATAAGAACAGAACCCACAGAGAGTTCAAAGTGGTTGACCATCTGTTCCTTAAAGTAAAATCCAATAGAATTTCCCTGAAGCTGGGAAACTGCGCCAAGTTGGCAGCCAGATTTTGTGGGTCATTTGAAATCCTAGAAAGGATTGGGCCAGTTGCATATATGCTTGCATTACCTGAATTCATGAGTGTACATAATGTGTTTCATGTTTCATTTCTTAAGAAATATATACCTAATGCTAATCACGTAATTGATTGGAATTTGATTCAGGTAGAGAAAGAAGGTGTCATGTAAGTGCATCATGTGCGCATATTGGACCGAAAAAGAAAACAGCTCTGGAATCGAGTCATAGGGCTTCTAAAGGTACAATGGACCTGGTACGGTCCTGAGGACGCGACATGGGAGCATGAATATGCTATGCGGGCAGAATACCCACATCTTTTTTAATATTTTGAAAAATCTTGTTGATGTTGTGTGAAAGTTGCACTGAGGACAGTGCAAAAATAATGGGAGGGGATTGTAATATCCCCAAGGACTAGACCTGTTGTAATCATGTTTATGAATTTCAAATCACGTTTTATAGGCTGGTGAGCCGAGTATTGATAATTTGTTAGAATTATGTGTTTATTAGGCCAGAGAGCCTAAGTGTTAAGGCCAGGATGTCTGTTTTTGTATATGTAATATGCAGAACATTTTTTAAAAATATAAACATCATTGCGTGCAGACTGAACACAAAGAAAGAGTGATGGGGGACTAAGCTTCCATAGAGTGGGTAAGGGAAAGGGGGATGAAAAGTTGGAAATAGAGGCTAAGTGTTGAGCCTAGGGGCTAATATTGGGGGCTTAATTCCTTAGGAATAATAATTTATTATTATTCCATAAGCTATGTGATAAACATGTTTTTATCCTAAGTCCTGGGAGAAGCAACGCATGCAGATCCAAGTGTGCAAAAGGGAACTCATGCAGCACCAGGAAGACAAGTGTCAACCTGGGCACATGCGGTTAAAAGTTGAAGCATCAACTCAGCTTGGGGTCCGTCCTCCATTCTGTTGTCGGTTGTCTAAAATAGTGATTTTCGTCTGACCTCTATATGCCTCACGCAACTCTGAGACTCGAAGCCTGCGATGTTTCCTGAGAAATCGATACACACTTTGTCTGACCTATTGAGTTTGTGTTTGAACTTTGTGTGGATTCCTTGTCACGCCCTTTGAAAACCAGTGGAAAACCTGTGGATGGATCCATGTCACATGTGTATCCCGTAAGCCAGACGATCCTCTCTTGTAAAGTCGAGTCGTACTTGAACTATCTTTGATTCGCTGCCTTTTGTGTTCCTGAGTGGAATTGACCTGTTGTTTTTGCTCTTATCTTCACCTTGTGGGATTTGAGTTGAATTTAACTGAAGAACCGGGTTGTCAGGCTATGGTATAAGAAGAAGGTTGTCAGGCCTGTGAGCAGCTCCCTCCAGGTGAGAGAGTCTGCTGGGAAGTGGTTTTCTCCCAGAGAGAGTCCAACACCAGCTTCAAAGCTCTGAGAATTCCTAATCTGGCCTGTTGTCGAGGCCCAGAGAGGGAGGTGAAGCACCGATGCAATGTTCTTGTGAAGGTGTATACTCCCAGGTGGAACATGCATGTGGGGAATGAGAGTCCGTTAGTAGTGGGCATAAGAAGGCTCCTGGAGAGAATCCTTTTAATTGCTCTGTGTAGTTTTCATATAACCTCAGCCTAGCCTAGGATTCCCTTGCCTTGGGTGGAGCTTAGTCCCAGATCGGGGGTGACCCACTGTTGAGCGTAATGAGCAGTGAGGTCTAAGGATAGGAGGTTCATGGAAGGTCTACACGTAGTTGGTGGAGTTACTACAATTTCAAAGATAAGTATATGCATGTGTATAATTTCAATTAAAATGCATATTTGTGATGCTTGCGATATTATCATGTATTCCATTGAAATGATATTTACTGTTGATTTCAATCATTTTGTATGTTAGCAGTAATTGTATGTTTACTCTACTTAGCCATTTAACTTCATTTAAATGCATACTACATAAATATGAGAATGTTTTCGCGTAGTAGCATTTCCCAACAAGGGGTTTGATGGTCGGGGACGTTACAATAAACATGGAAAAAAACATGTAAATGAAGTACTCGGTAGGTGAGGCTCAAAGAGGAGCTTCACCTCTAAAACCAATTACTAGTAAATCACTCAGAGCTAATTAATCTCACAATGAACAATAGAAAATATGCGAGAAGTCAAAATGAGTAACTTCATATTATGAGAAGGCTTGCTAGGTATTTCTATACCATTACAAAATGGTCCATTAGACAAAGTAAAAAATAGCTCATTAAATGAGTCTCTATTATTAATATAATAGATCTAACTACCCAACTAACTAAGTAATGGAAAATAAAACCTGATACAATAATGGAAAGAACTCATTAAATGAGTCTCTATTATTATAATAATATATCTAACAACCTAGCTAACTAAGTAGTGGAAAATAAAACCCAATACAATAATGGAGAAGTGAGTCTCTCTTTGACCCATATGGGCAACCTGTTAGCTCAATTAATTAATGAGGAGGTGAGCATATCCTTGTTCCACATGGACAATCTATTATCTTTACAGCTTTATGACTTTTTCATCTGAATTTAGACCATATACCCCCTAAAATTCAGATCAAAGAAAACCCAACAACTAGTGAGGAATTAAGACATGTAAGGTTTAATTTCCTTTATGGCCCCATATAGAGAGACAAAGGAGGCTACAAAAGAACAAACTCCATATTTCTATAGCTAATGAAGATGGGGAATGGCCATGCATTGAATGGAATCCTAGAAAAGTAGTTGATCATGGGGGGGTGTCTCTATGAATTATCTACTAGACCATTCATTCCAATTATAAATAAAGATTGTGCATGTCATAATCATATTCCTCAACAAGTCATCATAATTAATGAAATAGAAGCTAGCAATTTTAGGGGTAAGACTATCAGTACAGATCTTGGAGTTCCTTATCAAGAATCTAAGGCCTATTTAATATAAATATTCTCATCTACAACTCCAGTTAGAGTACAGAATGATGGGTTTTGAAGTTTCATGCAAACAGGGTTAGAGAGCTGCAAATTTGAGTTTGTAATTTTGAAATTGTTGATGAAATAAAAGATTGTTCTAAGATAATTTAAGTTTTACGAACAGATTTACCAGTCCCCTTCAAGTAGGGCCTAATTGAAGAAGTTTTTAGTGAATGCACATTAATTGTTTTTTTCATATACATCTACATTTACATATGTTTTTTTTTTTCAATTATATAGCTAGCATAATTATGTCATGTTGATTATCCTTCTCAATAGCATACCATGAACCTATGCTTGGCGAAGGGAGAAGAAACCAAGGTTTCCAAGAGTTTCCTTCCGCACATGGTCGTCTTTTCCATATTTAGTAGATTTATTTTGAGAAGAATGCATGCATCAAAGTAGGGATAAATTAGGAATATTTGTACCAAAAATATGCAACTAGAGTGCAAAAAACAAGGAATATGAGGCAAGAACAATAATGGAGTATTAATTTTAAAAATTCCATGGAAATTTTGAATCAAGCTTCTAAATAACTAGAAGAAAGCATTGCGAAATTATAAGATTGGGAAAATTCTTCATCTTAATCTTTTGGAATTCCATCTCTATTCATTGTGGAAAAAGAAAAAGAGTATAATGAAGAGTATAAGTAATAATGGAAGGAAGAATTGAATAAGGACAAGTGATGTTTGAGTTTCCTATCTTGAAAATAGGGTATCATATAAGTATGAAGAACATCAGTCCAGCTGCTCTTCCCTATTTCCATGGAATGGTAACTAAAGAATTACACACCTTTCTTTTCAATTTTGAAGTCCTAAATAAGACATATGACTATAAAAACTATGCTCAAAATATGAGACCATCCCCTTCTACCTTGAAGGAGGTATCTCTTCAATTGTTCATGGGACTTGACAGATATGATATTCAAACATGAGAGACAATGAAGGACCTTTTCATAAATAAATACAGGGAATATTGTAAATAAAAAATTTATAGAGATAAAATATTCTAAAATAGATAGGGATAAAATGAGTCCATCGAGAACTATGCTAAGAGGTTTCACTTTAGTTATAAGAGATCTACCAATTGAAAAATAGAAAATATTCTCTTAAAATAGTTCTCTTGAGAGGAGTAAGAGATGAGTGTGTGAAAGCCTTAAAATGGACTGCATATAGAGACATATCAAAATTCACTTATGATTGTAAGTGTGTGTGGAATAGAAAGATCTCAATAAGGAAACCTGAAAGCATCACTTCCCTTTACCATTCATTGATCAAGTATTGGATATATTATTTGGGAGAAATTACTTTTACTTCCTAGATGGTTTCAGTGGGTATAACCACATGAAAATTTCCCTTTAGGATCAATACAACCAACCTTCACATGTTCATGGGGTAATTTTTCTTATAAAGTCACACCTTTTGGTTTATGCAAAGCCCCTGCTACACTCTAGAGAGTTGTCCTCAACATGTTCTAAAATCCAATCCATGATAGTGTATATGTATACATGGATGATTTTCTCTATCTCTCTCTCTACACACACACACACACACACACACACTTATGAGGAAATTGCCTTAACCAATTTGGAAAGAATGCTCTAAATGTGTAAAAATATATGAATCATTCATTTATCCTTGAAAAACGATTAATGCTAATTAATGAAGGAAAAGTATTAGGCCACCACATTTTAGTTGTAGGTATTAAGGTTGCCCTTCCCAAAACCTTAGTCATTTAATAACTACCCACTTTTACAAAGAAACATTGAGTGTAAATTTTTCTTATGCATGTTGGTTTCTACATATTATTCATCCCTAATTTCAACAAGATAGCTACCCCACTATATATCCTCTTCATTAAGGATGTTGAATTCTTATGGACTACACAATGCCAAAAAACCTTTAACACTTTGAAGTAGAAACTAATAATATCTTGTTAATCCCTAGATAAATCCCCAAATTATCTATAAATCCCCTTGTTAATCCCTAGATATTAAATTATTACATTTCTAGTGTAATATTTGTATGTAGTCTAGAACCCTTCATTGCACCCTTTCATTGTAATTGTACCCTTTGTCTCCTATATATATACCAAAAAGACCTAGTCTTAGGATCATATTATCTCATCTAATATTGTATTTTGAATTAGATATAATATAAAAGGAGGTTTCCCCCTCTAAGTTGACTATATTTATTGACTTTTTGTCATTTTTAAGGCATTGGATCATAACATTTGGTATCAAGAGAATCTATCCTAGGGTTTTTCTTCTTCAAACAAGTCATCTTGAATTTTTCACTATAACTTTTTTTTCTGGGCCACTTTAAATAATAAAATTTGGAGGTTATTTAGAAGACATATCAAGGTACCTATGGTAAGAAATTCAGTTTCTGGGTCGTTGTAATTTTGGAGATAGATCCTATGGAAGACATGGTTTTTGACTCATCCTAAATTTAGTTTTAAACAAGTCATATAGGGATTTTCACTATAACTTGTTTTCTATGTGAATTTAGATAGTGAGATTTTGTGGAGACTAAGGAAACATTTCATGGTACAAGTGGTCAAAATGTTAGGTTCTGGCTCACTATACGTTTTGAGATATAGTCCATGGAAGACAAGCTTGGTGACTAATCCTAAAATTAGTTATCTTGACATTTTCACTGTAATTTTTTTCAGTGAAATTTAAAACTCTGGAATTTTTAGAATCCTCAGTTGATACAGTGAAGTACATGATTATTACTTTTTTTTATATTTTTACTCATTATATTTTATGGTATATTTATTTTGGCAGTTGAGGTTTTTTCACAAGTTATTTAGAGTGATTTTAAGAGTTTTTCCATGGTTAGCAAGATCATTTTTTTTAGAGACATGTTCCAACGTCTTGAAATAACACATGATATAGCATTCAGTGGGTAAAAATTTGGTTGGGGAAGAATACACGTAGGAAATAAAAAAGGTTTCATCTGGTTACTCGAAACCACTCTTTCACCTAGTTGGAAATCTCTATAATCCCTATTGGTACCCCTTTGGGTAGTACCACATTAAACAATACCTATAGATAACATCTCTCTTCCACATACCTTTAGGGATATAGGAATTCCCATATGTATACCTGAAACCAACCTTAAATAAGATATTTGGTCATTTTGTTGCTATAGTACATCGAGAAAAACACTCGAGGAGATCATTCTTTAGTACTTGGGTAGTTGAATAGTATGGCTAAGGGAACACTTGATCCTCCTTAGTTATTTCAATGAGATATTGGGCCGAGTACTATTGTTGGACCCCACACGTATATCAGAGAGCTATAACACCTAACACTCCCTTGTCCTTAGGACCTATTACATTTTCCATGGTTCCAAAGAAATATCCAAAATCACCAAGTAAATCTCCAGAGAGTTCAACCATGACTCAAGAAGAAATACAAGAGATTTCTCACCAGATGGAATTGAATGAAAATAATATCATTGAAAATAAGGAACATATGGAAAATAATATGGAAGAAAATAATAATGAAATGAAAAAATAGATGGATAAAAAGATGGAAGACATGATATTCTTTTAAGACATCCTACAAATATTATTGAAGTTATGAATTTTGATCATCATATTAAAGCCGAGAATAAGGATACACATAAGTAAACCGTTGGAGCATATGTAGGAAACATAGATCATATTTTGGTTCATAAGACAATCGTACCTAAACTCAAAAGGTTGACACCTCAACAAATGGATGAAAGAAGAGAAAAGGGACTATGTTTCAATTGTGAAATAAATTATAGTAAGGGGCATGAATGTGTGAGAAGAAATTATTCTACATAGACTACCAAGAGGAAGAATATCAAGAATTGGAACCACCACAAGGTCCATATCTAGAAGAGACTACTTCAACAATATTTTGTCATGCATTGGCCAGAATGAGTACTATATAAACCCTCAAGATACAAGGATATATCAAAAAGAAAAAGGTAAAAATGTTAAATGATCTTGGTAGTACCCATAACTTCATCAATTACAAATTAGAAAAGAATCTCAATTTCTCTGTATTTCCAACACCATAGTTTCAAGTAATGATTGAATATGGAGGTAACATAAATTGTTATGGGAAGTACCATCGTATTAATCTCAATATGAGGGAGTATGTTTTGGATAGTCCCATGATTTCCATCCAAATGGGTGGTCCTGATGTTGTATTAGGGGTCCAATGGTCACAATAATTGGGAACAATGGCCCTTAATTTTCAAGATATTTTCCTTAGATGGAAAGGAAATCAATCTTAGAGGTATCCAAGGGAAACCTTATAAGTTGATAATATCTAATAGAATGACAAAATTACTCAAAAAGGGACACCATGGTGTAATTGTAAAATTGTTCTCACTTGATGTTCAAACGTCTATATCCTATGCTCCATTATGGCTCCATTAGATTGCAAAATAGTTATAAATAATCATTGCAAGGTATTTGGTTAAATTTATAAGGTTATTCCACCTACTTGAGATCATGACCAGGCTATTCATTTGCAACTAGGAAGTGTACCACACAACATTATGCCTTACAGATATCCAAATGCACAAAATAATGATATTGAGCATGTGATCCAAGAAAATAGGCCGAAATCATTCAACCTATCCAAATTTATTTATTTTCACCAATGGTGATGGTTACAAAAAAGGATGTTTCATGGTGTATGTGTCCAGGAATTTATAGACAACTCAACAAAATGACAATCAAAGATAATTTTCCTATTCCTTTCATTGATGAATTATTAGATGAATTGCATGGAGCAATTGTATTTACTAAGTTGGATATTTGTTTGGATGTTATCAAATAAGAATGAGGTAGGAAGACATTCCCAAAACAAATTTTAGAACACATGATGGTCATTACAAGTTTTTGTTATGACATTTGGACCTACTAATGCACCTTCAACATTTCAAAGCTTGACAAATTCTATTTTCAATCCCTTCCTTATAAAAAATTTGTCAGTATTTTTTGATGACATATTAATATATAACAAATATTGGTAAGAGCTTGTACAACATTTAGACAAAATATTACAGATATTAAAAGAGAAAAAACTTTATGCAAAGCCTTGAAAGTGTGCCTTTGGGGTTCAAGAAGTGGAATATTTTGGTCATATTGTATCTCATGAAGGTGTAAAATTGGACCCTAACAAAATTGAAGCTATGAGGGAATGACCAATTCCTAAACCCTTAAATAAACTTAGATGATTCTTAGGATTGATATAATATTACCATGAGTTTGTCAAGAACCATGTTCAAATAAAAAAACCTCTAACAAAATTATGAAATAAGGAAGCATTTTCTTGGACTCAAGCAACAACCAAATATTTTGAAAAACTTAAACAAGATATGTGTACAACTCTCGTCCTGGCCACACTTGACTTGATTTTTTTTTTATTGTGGAGTGTGATGCCTTAGGCCATGCAATTGGTGTTTTTTTAATGCAAGAAGGAAGACCCATTTCCTTTGAAACAATCCAACTTAAAGGAAAAAAATTACTCAAACCCATTTATGAAAAATAAATTTTGGCCATGCTACATGCCATTCTGAAATGGTGACCTTACCTAATAGTAAGACACTTCAAAGTAAAAACATATCATGATATTTTGAATTACTTCTCGGAGCAACGATTATCTTCAGAAGAGCAACAAAAATGGGTTACAAAGATGCTAGGTTATGACTTTGAAATTATCTACAAAAAAGGAAAACATAATGTTGTGGCAAATTCCCTTTCAAGGAAATAAGAAGAAATAAAAGGTTCAATTTTTGCTATTTTGATTCTACAACCTCATTGGGTGGAACATGGATAGAATGGAAGAAATATCAAGAGGTATGAAATATCATTCAACAAATACAAGAGGACCATAGCTCATTTGATAATTTTATATCGAAGAATGATTTTCTATGGTATCATGATAGCCTATATTTATGTAAGAATTCCCAACTCAAATAGAAGGTCCTTCTAGAATTTCATACTGCTCCTATAGGAGGACATTCAACATTTTTGAAAACGTACCATAGGATCAAGAAGGATTTTTTCTGGGAAGGTCTTGAAACTGATGTTCAAAATTTTCTGTCTAAATGTTTGGTTTTCCAATATTGTAAGGGAGAGACAATCAATATGCTAGGTATCCTACAACCATTAGATGTACCAAGTCAACATTGGGAAGAAGTTTCAATGGATTTTATTACTGGTTTACCCAAATCTGAAGGAAATATTGTCATCATGGTAGTAGTGGATTAGATGACAAAGTATGTCCATTTTTTCTCTCTTTCTCATCCTTTTAAAGCAGTACAATATCCAAAACATTCATGGAAATGATTCAAAAGCTACATGGAGTCCCTAAGGTTATTGTAAGTGACAAAGATCCAATTTTCACTAGAAATTTTTGGATTGAATTGTTTTCTTGTTTGGGCACTCAATTGGCTCACAACTCATCTTATCATCCTCAATGTAATGAACAAACTGAGATTGTGAATAAATGTCTATAAATATATATATTCATGGATTTACATCTGATAAATAGACACAATGGGTCAAGTGGTTTCCCTTAGTGGAATGGTGGTACAACACATCCTTTTGTACTTCATAAAAAATTTATCCATTTTTGGAACTTTATGGATATCATCCTCCATCCATTACATCACCCTTGAAAGAGAATACAAAGGTTCAAGCAATGGGGGACCACATAGGGAACCAACAAGAGGTTCTCAAACTATTGAAGAACAACTTGGTTATGGCACAAAATATGATGAAACAACAAGAAAAAAAGCATCACAGTGAAAGGGAATTTGAAGTGGGGGATTGGGTACTTCTGATTCTACAACCATATAAATAGATGTCCCTCAACCAACCAAAGAAGGACAATAAATTAGCACCCAAAATACTATGGCCCCTATAAGGTTTTGTAAAGGATTGGAAGTATGTCTTACAAATTGGAGTTGCATCCATATTCATGTGTACATCCATTCTTCCATGTTTATTTCTTAAAGAAGTTCATCGACAACAAGATCCAAGTCCAACATATTTTAGCAGAGATTAATGAAGAAGGGAAAATCATATTGTTGGGTAGGTGTTATATTCTTTGCATGTGTGAGTGTGGGGGGGG
>ML783370.1:128657-189587 GCA_009831015.1 Picea engelmannii | reverse complement strand
CCCCCCCCCCAGTTACACAAAGTGTTTGCCTCTGGGTGGTTTTTACTTTTATAACATTTTTTCTATTTTTAGCAGTTTTCTAAATTAATACCAAATTAAGGGATTAGAGTTTTGGTAGCTACGAAATACCTAAAATTTTGTATATATTGTATTGCAAATGGTGAAATTAATACAATGAATATTTGAGAGGTGTGGTACCATGGAAGGTTGGTTTTCTCTCAGTTAAGGGTTTGTGGTGCAAATATTTGTATACTATTTGTATGATTCATTGTTTAATATATGTTTTTCTTAAAATATGTATGCATTTCTTTACTTCACAAGATTAAAAATTACACATACGAGAACCAAAAAAAAATCTTGAAACAAGGATTAACCAACTGAGAAATTGAGCAATTACAAAGTACCTCGTCTAATGGAAGATGTGACATGGGAAGATGAGTTCTTATTGCATAAACACACGTGGATATTCAAGTGTTGAGGAAAATACTTATCTCAAGGGGAGGGGCATGTTAGTCCCTAGACAAAGCCCCATTTTATATATATAACCCCTTGTTAATCTCTAGATATTGAATTATTATATCGCTAGTGTTATATTTGTATGTAGGATAAAACCCTTGCATTATAATTGTACCCTTTGTCTCCTATATATATATATATATAGGAGACCTAGTCTCATGATCATCTTATCTCATCTCATATTGTATTTTGAATTGGATATATTGTAAAGGAGGTTTTCCCCTTGAAGTGGATTGTATTCATTGGATTTTTATCATTTTTAAAGCGTTGGATCATAACATACCTCCTATATTGAAAGAACATAACTAGAAACTTCCTTTTCAAATCCACACAAATGCTTCAAAAAATGCCTTAGGTGTTGTTTTAGGTTAGCAATAAGTTGTGGAAAATTGTACTGTACATTTCATTAGAAAAAATATTTTTCGAGAAAAAAATACACAATAAATAAAACATAATTTATTGTTGTATTTTATGCCATTAATAAATTTTGACACTATTTCAGAGGATACTCAATATTTGTTCACATAGACCATCTTGTAATTAGATATCTCATGAACAATGTTATCATAAGTAGGATAGTAGTTAGATAGTTACTATTCCTGCAAGAATTTGATGTGACCATACTTGGTAAGCTTGACAAGGAGAATGTTGTTGCAGATTTCTTATCTCACTTGGGAAACAACCCAGAGGAAGACTTGGAGGATGACGCTTTCCCTAATGAACACTTGTTTGTGGTATCTTCACGAACATCATGGCTTCTTAACATTGCAAATTACCTTGTTTCTGGAAAGTTTTCATCATGTCTCTATGATATACAATGATATAGAACCATAATAAAAAGGGATCCATGTAGTTGGATTCAAGTATACATGTTCAAAATGGAACTTGATCATGTGCTCCATTGTTACCGAAAAGAATATGAAATCTATCATGTTCATTTTTTCATGTCATGATGAGCTGAATGGAGGACATTTTGCAGCCAAAAGAACAACTCTCAAAATTTTACACATAGGATACTACTAGCCAACACTCCACAAAGATGCTAAAAAATATATCAACATGTGCGATGAATGCCAAAGAATGGGAAAAACCACATAGGATAATGAATTGCCTATTATCCCCAAATCTCATTAGAAACTTTTAACAAATGGGGTTTATATTTTGTTGGTCCAATAGATACTTCATGAAATATAAGGAATTACATCCTCCATTGTATAAAATATCTTGCCAAATGTGTAGAAATCAAAGAACTACCTACTGCCAAAGAAGGAAAAGTTGTTGATTTATTATATGGAAATGTATTCACTAAATTCAATATCCCAAGAGAGATACTAACATAGAAAGGATCATTTTTTACTTCCCACCTAATTCAATTATTTACTCATCAACACAACATCAAGCATAGAAAAAAAACTTCCTTTTACCCATAAGTAAATGGACATGTTGAAGTTACTAAAGAGAGATAGAAAATATCCTAACTAAGTCATTTCAAATCCATTTGTTATGATCCAACGCCTTAAAATTTATAAAAAATCAATGAATACAGTCCACTTCGAGGGGGAAACCTTATTTTACAATATATCCAATTTGAAAAACAATATGAGATTATATAAGATGATCCTAAGACTAGGTCTCCTTGGTGTGTGTGTGTGTGTGTGTGTGTGTGTGTGTGTGTGAGAGAGAGAGAGAGAGAGAGAGAGAGAAAGGGTAAAATTATATATATATAAGAGACAAATGATACAATCATAATGAAATGATATAATGAAGGGTTCTAGCCTACATACAAATATAACACTAGAAATTTAATAGTTAAGTATCTAGGGATTAATAAAGGGTTTTATACATAACATGATGATTTATCTGGGGAATAATATGACCCTCCCCTTCAAATAAGTGTTTTCCTCAACACTTGACTAACCACGGGTGTTTCTGCATGAATAAATCATCTTCCCATGTCACCTTTTCCACTCGTGGGTTCTTCCATTTGATGAGGTACTCCATAATTTATTGATTTCTCAACTACTTAATCCTTTTTTCAAGGATTGTTTATGGTTCTAGTATGATTTTACCTTCTTCATTAATCTATGGTAAAATAGTTTGGATTGGGATGTTGTTGTTGATTACATTATGTTGACAGGTCCAAATGGCATGTCAAGCAAGTAAGGGAAAAATGCACGATGGATAGTCCTAATTAGAATCATTATCATTTGGGACGGAAAATTCTGACCAATATGTGGGCGTGGTTGCCACTAAGAATTAGAAGAAAAAGAGGAAGAAAAATAAATCCCTCCCCAAATGAATTCTAACTAATCCTAAATATAATCTAATAAAAACAAATGCAAACTATCTATTCTATCTATTTCTAACATATCTTGTAGGAGAAATTCCAACAAGATAGATACAGTATAAAATTGTATTACTATTTACATAAATAGTTCATGACAAACAACAATATGTTAAACAAATAAAGCTACATATATGAATCACAAATAGTTGTAGATTACACTTGCAACATCACCCCTATACCTTTTAGTAACCACAAATGTCAAATAACTCAAACAATACACACATAAATAGCTGATGTTACATATCATTCAAAAAACCATAAAATTCAATTGCACATGTAGAGTAGTCCCATATACAAATGAACACCATCCATGGTTATAATTTTTTTTCTTTCTTCTCTTGATTAATCAAATAATAGTATCACCATCAAACGATGGGGAAAAGTCCTTCTTTCATTCAATGGTATTCCTTTTATAAAACAAAGAAGACCATTCACATTCTTTAACTTCCAACAATTACATCTCTTCGACTCAATTATTTTATCTTATCATCTAATTCAAATTTCCCATACATTTTCGTTAATGAATATATAAACATTATGAACAAAATTTAAGAAGACCCTTAAGTCTTCAAATTTTCTTTGTAGGAAGTCCATGAGGCACAATTATTGGAAATATCTTTGAGCCTATTTATATATATCTTCTTCGTTCCTCGAATTTTATAGGCATGTCTGTCGTCAACATAGTGAAAATGATTCTACCAACATATTCCTCACTACTCCAACATTACAGTGAGCCCTCTCATGCTTCAGTTGGTCTTCTAGAACTAGAGATATGGCCCGCTGAACAATTCATAGTCCATGTCAAATCAAATTTGTTCTTCCCTGTTTCCTGAATTTTTTGGGGCATTTATGTTGTATATCTCAAATTATTCCACTAACATGTTCTCCTCTTCATTGGATTTTCAACAAGTCCTCCCATGACTAATTTGGACTCCTAAAATGTGTGTTATGGTGGTATGAAGTTAATGCTCAACAACCATTGATCTCATTATGGGGTTAATCTAGACCATTGATTTTGTACTTTAAATCATTATCCCATATGCATTGTGGGAGGTCGGTGAAAAGGATTTACATTGTTTTTCCCTCCCTTAGTAGTTTGTGTGTGTAATTAGGGTAGGCATAGAACCTTGAGCCTTCATGTACATGCAAAATTTAAAAAATAATAAAATAATAAAGATTTCTAAATTCAACCCCCCCAAAAAAAAAAAAAAAAATTAAAAACATGTTGGGATTGGAAAATTAAACGAAAACCAAAATTAAAATAAGATATAAAATAATAAATTGTATATCCCATGGTGCATGATAGATATTAATTTAGAAGGTAAGTTCTAGATATAGTAAATTCCCAAATAAAATAAAATACACATGGGAAGTGACAAATTTACAACAATGTCCAGATTTGGAAAAGCATGGAAAATAATAATAATAATAAAGAAAACTATACAAACTCATATATACAAAATAAATTCCAGATGTGGTTAGGAAAAAAATAGGCTTGGTTATGCACGGATCAAGGTTTTTCACCTAGGTCAGTGTTCCACAACTAGAAATCAAAATTTAAAACAAAGCATATCATGCAAACTCCAAATATTTGGATTTATGAGTGTCTACGATCCACATAAAATGTATGCCCTTGAAACAAATACAGATTTTTGAATGCTACATTATCTATGACAGGTCAACATGACACGGAGGGAGTCGTGTGGGATAACATAGGATAATTGGAAACTCGAGTGAGATGTTATATTCCATGTTAGATGACATGTAACATGCCACATAATATGTCATGCAAGGTAAGAATGGATTTCCAAACTCGTGATCACTGGAGGAAGAAAATATCATGGACAAGTGACAAGTCTTGATTTGATTTAAGGCATGGATGCAAAAGATTAATTAATTTTTGGAAGAGTATTTGTCCTATTTTTTCGGATTTTAGATGGTTGTTTGACTGTTGACCATTGATTTAGGTTGATCGAGTAACCATGGCCATCAATTTGAGAAAGGGACCATATCCGGAGGAAGAGGATGAGAATTAAGGTTTTATCATAAAAGGTTGGGAAAATAAGGTAATGGGATGACACTTCACATGACACATCAATGCCACATCATTGCTACAAAGGGTGACGTAAAGGATGAAATGAAGCTTGATACCAATATAGCATGAAGAAAAAGTCAATCTAATAAAGGGAAGCCTAATAGGCTCTCAGGCCTTGGGTTTTGGAAAATTCAAAATAACAGGATAAACCAACTTTTTGATCGGAGGAGCCTCATAGAAATCATTGGACATGCTTCGTGGCATAAGTGGTATAATATGTTCCATGGAGTGGGAAATCCGAAATGGAAATCCTGAAGGGTTGATCTCGATGGGATTGCGATATCTAAATTCCACGTCGGACATAACACATCAACATAACAAGTCAGGTGAAAACATCTGACTGGGTTCAAGACTGTGCAAATATTGTCCAAACAAGTGGAGAGAAGCCAAAGGGTAAAGGGAGCATGATTCCATCTTGGCATGTTGACATGGAAATCACAAAAGGCCAACCCTATGGAATAAGCCGATAGAATTTAAACTCAACAGAGGAAGGCCGATTGGATTTGAAATCCTGTGGTTGGGAAAGCATGTGGAACATGTCGACCTGAGGAATAATTCTTGATAACCTAAAGACTCAATGAATATCATTCAATTGTCTCATGGAAAAGATAACCCGAACTACACACTCTGATAGATCCTGTCTGCAAAGATAAATCTAGTTTTCTCACCGAGTTTTGGGTTTTGGGAAATAGGATGAGAAAAAAGTGGTATAACTTTCCAATGAGGAGAGTCTGAATATGTGGATCTGATAGCCTTGTGGGATTAAGATCTTGGGGAGAACTGTGAACAAATGGTAAATGAACTTCTCAATGAGGAATAACCCAATAAGATATGTCCGATGGTCAAGGTTCCCAATAAATATCAAGGTCCAAATGAGGGTCAAGGTTCCAACCATGGATTGGGGTTCCAACAATATAATTAAATACAATAAAATTTAGGCCTTGGAATAGAAACTAAATACACATAAAATATTGCATGGTGATAAAATAAAATTCAACTAGGGTTTGAGAAAGACAAGGATTAATTAATAATGTTGGATTCAATCAGGATCAAGATCTAATTAGAGAGAAGTATGGCTAAGAGGAAAAATATTAAGGGATCCCCACATGTATTACAAGGTTGAAGTGGTCACGTAGAGAAATATGTGTATTCCCATGGCACTCTTGAGATTTCCATACTTTTCATTAATTGGAATCCATGCTATCGAGTTCCTTCTATGTTCAGTGAAAAAATGTACATGATCTTATGTTTCTATAGGATTCTCCGAGGACTTGAATTAGTACAAGTATATGATAAAGAAAATGACTCTGTAAGCCTATTACTGCAATCACAAAAATAATAACCTTTGTCAGGAAAGGAAGAAAATAGTAGTTAGTGTTTTATAAATATTACATTATTTCTCCCTATCAATAACAAGTCTATAAAAAAGAATTGGGCTTATCCGAAAATGAGTAAATGAAAAGGAGGAATTCCTTAGAATACATCATCTAATATCTTGGCTCATTATGAGCATTTATTTTCTATAAACAAATTTCATGAAAGATGCATGTATTTAATCTCAAAATCTTGAAACCAATCAAATATCCTGTTATTCAAATTATGAATTTTAAATTGAGCAATATAATTAACATGTGAGAGATTGAGAGTTAATACGAGGAAGGAAGGTATAAGATACACAGTAAAATATGATCTTCATTCAAATCAACCATTCACTTCTCCCTAATGTAGTGAGACAATATTACAGGCTGGTGCACAAGGAAATAGTAGATGGTTAAAAGAAAATCCTCTTTGAGTCATAAAACAAAGCTTCGAAACTCTGAAATCAAATAGGATCAATAAGCACCTTTAAATCCATTAAAATTAATTATAAAGAAAAAGGCTCAAAAGAGAACTTGTTTGTAACATCCCTTTCTATTGAGCACATATTATCGACTTATTTTTTGAGGACACTTGGTGCAAGTGATCCGGTTATATTACATGGTTATTTGTTTCGATTATGGATTTTACATGATGATGTTGATTGGTTGTGATTTATTTTCATTTGATATATATGTATTGACAGATGCTATTGACGAGTTTACCTGAGTGTGCAAGACACATGATAGATTATGGATGTTGATGGAATCAATAGACTCCCTTGGACTCCGAATTGAGTCAAGGAGTGGATTGTGTTTTTTTTTAGTATTTCATTTTATGCATATGTGTCATGTGATTGATTTAGTATGATTATGTATATGGATCAGTGACATTTTTTTGTCAATGGATGCAGGATGATGATGCTTGCTAATCTGACTCACATAAGGAGTAAAGGGGCCATGCACAAAGACCAGATATTGAGAGAGAGGTGTGGCAACGTTCTTGTGACATGCTACTAGCACTCCCACCGTGGCTTGAATTGTAGGTTAACGATTACCTAGTTCGAGAGGTCCATGATGTTGTGAGGGAGAACTGAGAAAGTTGCTCACAAAGATTTCTAAGGGGTGTGAAATAAGGCAGAGTCCTTATTCCTTAGAAGCCCTTAGTCTCTCACAAGGTCAACCAAGTGGAGTGTTGACTCCAAGGGTTGGAAAAACTACCAAAACCAGTAAAAGGCGAGTGGCACCCTTAGAGCATGGCGGTGCGTCTTGAAGGGCATGTCGTGTAAATAAAACTTGATTCAATGAATCTATGTGACCTAGAAAAAACCTTGAAAGAATCATTATAAACCTTGAAAATCTTTAGACCTTGCTGGATTTAAATAATTAATTAAAGAATGAATTTATTAATTATAAATCCTTATAAAATTCAAAGCCTAAATTAAAGACTAAGCTTAAGTCTAAATTAGTCAGGGGACTAAGTTATTTTAGTAATTAAATTAATAGAAATAAGATAAATCAATTTAAGAAATTAAATAATGAGAAAATATAATTGAGATATAATGCACATGTGTCCATGAAATGAATAAAAGGGAATTTTAAAATAAGAAAGAAATAAAATGTGAGAGAACAAGTGTACACATAGGAGGGTATCTAGAGTCTAGCTACCACTAGTCTAACTAGAAGAAGACTCCTAACCAAACTCTAACTAAGATCTAGTTAGGAGACACTCATTAATTGAGAATCTAGGGAATAAAGAGACAACTAAGAGCAATTTTAGGAACACATTGGGGATTGCGAGGGAAATTGACTTTTTAATTAAAATAAAATATGTAATTACTTGTGCAACTTGGGGAGAGTGTGGCAAATGTGAGGGTGAATATTATAAAAAATTAAATTAAAAAGTTAATTAATTGTGCATGTGGACATGTGTCAGTGAGTAAATTCCTATAAAACAAATGGTCTAGATGGGAAATTGATCACACTTGTTATTGGTAAAGTTATGCTGCCAAATTATTTTGAGACTGTGTTTTACTTGTGAGAATTGGGAAACTAAGTTTGAGGATAGAATGGTAGCTCTCCCTTGCAAGGAAAACTTGGAGCTATAGTATTTCCAGTTTTGTGCTTGGCCCCTTTGCAGCTCGGGGAGATAAGGGGAAAGAAAAATACCCCTAGCATTGGCTGGGAGGTACCAATGAAGTCTCTATGATTAACAAGCATGAGGAAGAAGGGAGCACCATTTGCTGAAGCACATCTTAAAATTCTTTGTCGTTGGCTACATTATTTTAATTGCTAATTATTTATTGTATTATAGTAAACTTTTGTATTCTTGAATGTTTGTAATGGATTTGCTCTTGATCAGTGGTATGCTTAATTCTATGCATTTTTATACATGTTCATGATGTAAGAAAATGGGAGTATTGTTGCTTTTCAATTAAAGCGTCTCTTGACTCTATGTACTATAAAACTGAGTTACTGTCGATTAATTAGTGGCTTGTCGTTATCCAAGATGATCTTCTTTGTATTGCAATATGATTCTGAACTTGTTGTTTACGCACAATAATATCTGTTGCATGCCATTAATTTATTGAAATGGAGACTTTGAAATTAATGTCTTCCTTTACCGGCTTCATTAATGAATGATTTCTGTTGTGGTCTTTTATTGGATTGATACATGAAGTAGATAATTAAAAATCATAGCCTAATATTAATTTGTAAATACATTTCAATGTTTACGTGATAATTAGGGGTGGATTCCATGAGCGATTTCCTATGTTTTAAGTTTGATGTTGAAAGAATTCACCGTTGTTAGACTTGCGCAGGATGTGTTGTCTTCTTGGTATTTACTATTGGTTGCATAATTTTTTTTAATTAAAATTGACATGGTAAACCTTATACTCAAACTAAATCGATGGTGTCAGTATATTTATGCAATAAATCAAATTCTGGCTAGAAATGTGACTATCAGGTTTAAATAAATCTGATTTCCTTACCCGTGTTTTTCCTTACAAACTGGGTACAAATTTTTATTTTATTTTTTTACCTTCTGTGTGAACGACGCCTTATGTTGGTTATTGATATTCCTTTATACTGTCTGAGTTTGTATTGACCCAGGGTTCATGTTTTTTGGGTTTCCACCAAAGCCTCTAAAACTATCGACTTTCCTAGTGAATCAGAAGGCAATGCAGCACACAGAATGACCCGAGATAGATTTAATGGGTGGTTGTAAGACTCATGTGTTTACAACCTATGATTGAGTATGAGATATGATAAATTGACCATTGAAACATTATTATAACCGGTAAATGCAACATACTATTATTCACGACTATGCAATAACTTTAGCAATTTATTCCCTTACTAGCGCAACCATATTTCCTAGGCAATATAATAACTCATTAATTCATTAAGCACAACAAATAACTATTGAAAAGAGGATAGAGATATGCATGCATTCATCACATTACACATATATTACCGTGTTTCACCCCCTCCTGGGCTACGTCCATGGAGATTTGGCTCTTGACTCTTTTATTATTATAGTTTTGCATCTACAACGCCATGCACTTACAACTCTCCTCAGATGGGTAAGATCTATATGAGGTGAACTAGATCGCACCAGGCTCCTCAACCTATGATCTAATCCTCAAGATATGTCTTCTCTCGTCTCCTA
The DNA here is from genome assembly GCA_009831015.1 of Picea engelmannii. Lineage (NCBI taxonomy): Eukaryota > Viridiplantae > Streptophyta > Pinopsida > Pinales > Pinaceae > Picea > Picea engelmannii. Next base: position 179,601 of record ML783370.1, on the reverse strand, counting down.
TAGCTCAACAAAAAAATATCTCATACAACAAAATATTACCTATCACATCCACTCATGCGTAGATACTATATTCCAAACACTACAAAAACCCGAATACTAACTAAATCAGAACAACTACAAAATCTGTGAACCCTCTATAATACCTCAGTATCAGTATTTATACATATTTGTCTCTTCAACCATTACAATACATTACCAAAACCCTAACCCTACTAATGTTAGGTCTTCCTCTCATGTGCGTGTGATGTTCTTCCTTCCAGCCATCGGTTTCCTTGTTTATGCTTTCTTGCATGTGCGCTTGCTATGTTTCCTTCCAGTTGTTTCTTCACTCTCCACACACTTTATTTCCCCATGATCATCCTTATTTCCACTTAGGACTATTTCCAACAGGCCCTCAACACTGACATGTGGCTCGTCCCGAGCCACCTAATCCTTCTGAGCTTCCTCGATCTCCTTGGTGATCATCTAGAAATTTTCCTTGAGCTATGTTGCTTGTGTCTGCACCTACACAGTCTTCTCCTTGATTGTGTCCAGTACCTGGACTGCAACTTCATCCTTGATCGATCCTTCACATTCTTCTTGGACATGTTCTATCTATGTCTTAGCTTCCTCTACCTGTGCCAAGACTTCTGCTACCTGCTCCTGTAGTGGTTCCATTTGAGCCCGACGCTCTTGTTTCTGGGTTTGTGCAGTGATTAGCTCTGCCTGCAATCTCTTCATGTCTTGCATCCATTTCACACGTTATGTGATTGGTATTTTCTTCTGCCTCTGCTTGAGTTAATGGATCGTTGCACTGATCCTTTCTTCTTCCATGTCCCATTTGTGGACCTGTTGATCCTCCTCCAACCTGATCCAAAGCTATGTTGCTTTATCAAACAAGTCAGCTGTTGTGATGAACTGCTGCTCTATCTCTTGTATCCTCATTGTTTCTTCTTGCTTCCTTTGCTCCTTGACTGCTGGTGGAGTGGTTGGTATGAGTTGTTCTCAGAGATCCTCGCTCTCCTTCTTGTATTGATCAATTGCCTGCACAATCTGATCAATCTTTTCTACTGTTGTGATTTCCTCGCTATGGGCGGCCTATGAAATATTCCCATAAGTTTCTTCCACTTTCTACTCCAATCCTTTTATGTGCTCCCTTTCCTCCTGGGTCTCAGATTTCTCCTTCTCATATATTATTTCCAGTGCATCCCACTTCTTTGTTGTCTGCTTCAATTCAGTTAAGCCTTTGCGTGCGCAAGACTCTACCTTGTGGTTTATGCTCACTTGAAACCTGTGTAGTGCCCTTGATGGTATCCTTGTCAACACAAGTTGGATTTGACTTAAGTCCTTCAAGGGTGTCGGCCCCACAATTTCATCCATGCGCAACATACTAGGGTTGATATGGAATGTTACATGTGGTTGTAGTATTTCTTAGACTGACTCTCATTCTTCTTCTTGCACTCTTCCTTCTATCTGCGGTGTCGATGGTTCGATTGTCCTGCTTCTTGTTGTTGACCCTTCCCTAATCTGCTTGACAAGATGTCACATGTCTTCCAATGCCTCTTGGATCTTATCCCTATGGCATGCAGCATGGTCGAGGTCCTAGGATAGACAATCCTAGACCATTCGGGCTATCATCTACCCATCATCATCCGTGATCGTATATTCTGGCGATGTTCATTGTACCTTTGATTTCTTTCACGTGCCTCCTATCTGCATGGCTTGTATCTTATTTCCCCTCGTTCCTATGTGTCAGGATTTGGGGCATTCTCCTGCGCTCCCTCAACCTGTTTCTATTGTCCCTTGGTTAGTTGTGTACTCTCCTTTTTCCCCTTCTAGATCGTTGTCTTCTTTGGTCCTTCATCTGTCTGTGTTGTCTTGCCTTGGTCATTCTTGGTCTCTTGGGCACTTCGATTTTTGGAGGCTGCGTTTCTCCCTGCTCTGCCTCTTCTTCTATTGTTCTTTCCAACACTTCCTGGGTAATGGATGAGATCCTCCATTTATCATCCCATTCACTGATGACCATGTCAATATCACCCTCTGTGATGCAGCATCTCATCTATAGCCACTATTTATCTGGATACTTCCTTTCTTGTATCCACATTGTGTGTCGTGTGGCCTAGAAAGTGGCGATGTCTACATATCGCAAGACAACTTATGGTGTGATTCTCCACATATTGGAGATGGCTTCCTGGAGGTCGCGTAGGTATCCCTAAAAAATGGACCCGTTCGCCTTCTTCCTCCTCGAGTCTGGCCTGGCTCTGAGCAACGAATACCTCATGCCCTGATTTGGCTTTGCTTTGGTACAAAAAACTACATACCTTGGCTCTTTCCATGCCATGAAGGCTATTAATGTGATCAACCATGAGTAGCGGACCTATGTGCCTAGGTCTTGTGCATACTTGCAGTCATCCAGGAACAAGTTCTATAGGTACGATGCCTAGCTCATTTAGGTGCCTTCTGTGCACTGGGCTGCAACTACAACAACTCTCGTTGGGACTTCCTCCCTGTGGCATTTTCTTAGAAGCTTGCAGGATAAGATTTCCATGCCCAATTGTGTGGTTGCATCATTGATCCTCTTGATAATTATCCCTCTTATCCCCATGTCAGTTCCATACTTCTTCTTCATCTCTTCTTCTAGTGCTTTCTCCTTGGTTTTGTCATCTAGAAACAACATGGGATCCATACCCCGAATTGGTAACCCTGTTATTTTCGCAATAATCTCAATGGTTATGGGGATAGGCTTGTCCAACCATATGTAACTGGTAGCAACTATTTGACACACACTGTTGTGCACTGGCCTCTACCAAAATGTGGTAGGTCCAAAAGACCTAAAATTCCCATTTTCTCTAGCCCAGTTACCCACTGGTATGGCTGCTTGATCGGTTCTCCAACTCAATTCATGCCCATAGTCTGTAGAAAGACCCTCTTCGCAAGTTCCAGGAACTTGTCTTCATCTGCTACATCGTGGTATGAGTATTTGAGCTTCCCGATATGATCCAGTAGCTCTGGAGCTACATGTACCCCAGCTGGTATGGGAAGTAGAACAATTTTTGTTGTCGATTTCTTGCGAGTTGACCTTGGTATCTATATCTTATCTTTCTGCTACTGTGGTGGTTGGCACAAAGTTCAGGCGGCTTCTGGTTTCTCCTATGTATACCATTCCAGCCAAGCCGAGACAAATTCAACCATCTCCCCTACTGGGTGGTCTGAGATGGTCATTTGAGACTCATCTAGCTCCACTGTTGTTGTCGGATTCCATGTTGTGCCATTGAATTTCGGAGTTGCCTCTATATTCTCTGGTTGCATCTCCTTCAGGGTTTATGTTCCTTTTTTTTGTGGCTCCTATACTTCCCCTGGCATCTCTGGACATGTGCCCTTCGGTGCTGGCTGTTGGATTTCTTCCAAGATAGGTGTAGGGTTTACCGGTGTTGTGTATGGAGATGGGATTTCGTCAACATTGAAGATCTCTGACGGATGTTTTTCACCTTCTTCCTCCTGTCCTCGTGACCTAGTATGAACTTTGGTTTTCCTGGCAGTCTGGATTGCTTATTCTTGTTTGGGCGGTGCCATGGCAGTGAATTTCAAGTGTCTACTAGATTCAAACGGTCTCTGTGATCTCTGTGAACTCACACTGTGCTCTTTAGCCTCAGTTTCTCTACGTCTATTTTATTTTTGTGAATAGACTATTGGCTCCCATGGCCGTGTGTTGTATGGCTTTCCCATGAATCTTATTGAGGATGCTTCCTTGATTATGGGTCTAATGCACCTTGATTACCGATTCAATGCATCTCCGACAGTTTCATACTTGCCATTACTCCTTCTTTGTTGTCTCCAGTTGGCACGATTAATGTGATGTCCCATTGGTCCTTGTCGTCTTTTAATTCCTCCTAACGTTGTCTTATCGTACTACTTTTGTCGACTTTCCTTTTCCTTCTTGTTTCCATTTTTTCGTGTGACCATTGTCCTTCTCCTCGCCGAATTTGTGTTTCTTATTTCATGTAGACTTTCTACTTTCGTCACACTATGCCCTCTTTGGTTCTTTTTCGATATACTGTTTTTGTTTTTTTACTGAGCGGTGGATGGTCAACTGTCCTTGTATAGCTTCAGTCGGCTCCCATTGATCATTCCTATGAGTTCTATGCCTGATAAATCTCATAATTGTACAACTCCTCCATCTATGACAGATTTTACTTCGTATGGTCCTAACCAATGCATTCTGAGCTTTGTTGGATGTTGTAATGATTTGTTGTCATACATCAGTACTAGATCTCCTTCCTTGAACGTTTTCTTCTTGATGTGTCTATTGTGCCAAGATTTATCTCGTGCTTTCTGAACTTGTTGGTGGAATCCTACCAAGATTCGTTCTTCCTCCATGTTCAGTAACTGATTCAGTCTCTCCTATACTACAACTCGTTCTGTCATTTGTTTGATTGTTGCTAGGCACAAGCTTGGTACTAAAATTTCTAATGACACCACTACTTCTTGGCCATAAACCGGTTTAAATGGCATGTGCCCTGTCAAATTTTTGCACGTAGTCCTATATGCCCATAATACTGCTAGTACTTTGAGGTCCCAGTCGTCCCTATTGACATTGCAAATATATGTCAGTGCGTTCTCCAAGATTTTGTTAAATGCTTCCACTATGTCATTTTCCTGTGGATGATACAGTGTGCTCTTATGATGATGCACTTCAAATTCTTCAGTCATAGCATTGATGGTACTGTTTATGAAGTGCGTGCCTTGGTCGCTCATCAAAATTCTTGGGCACCGAAATCTAGTGATTACTTGCTCAAATAGAAAATGTGTTGTTGTTTCTGCGTTGCAATCCTTCACTGGTGCGGCTTCCGCCCATCTTGTTAAGTATTTCGTCACAGTGATAATGTATCTTTCATGTTCCTTTCGTTGGTGGGTTGATTGGTCCCACAAAGTATATTGCCCACTTCTCAAATGCCTGTAATGTTACTTGTGGTCATAATGGCATGTTGTCCCTTCTGTTGGGTTTGCCTACCGTTTGACAAACATCACATGTTTGACAGTATTCCTTTGAATCTCTGTGAATCATTGGCCACCAAATTCCTGCATGCAATACCTTTTGCATGTTATATTTACTTGCATAATTCCCTCCTGTTATTCCCTCATGGGATTCTACTAAAACTCTAGGCCTTTCGTGCTCTAACACGTATCTTCGCAAGATGCTATATGTGCCCATTTTATATAAATGTCCTCTAATCAGTTGATAGTCGACAATGGGGACTACCAGGTTTCTCTTCTACGCGGTGCTATATTCTTGTGGTGCAGTACCTGTACTCAAGTACTAAATGATATCTGTGAAGTATTCATCAGCAATCTGTACTGAGAATAACTTTGCATCCAGAAAGCTGTCTTCTAAATTCATAGGTTCTTCTCCATTTGTGACCTTTGATAGGTGATTAGGTCCTGTGTTCAATTTTCCTGGCTTGAATATTACTTCAAATTCAAATTCTTGGAATATTAGTAACCATTGACAAATTCTCCCCCCCAACAATGGATTGTTGACTAGGTATTTCAGGGCTCAGTGATCTATGAACATCTTAAAGTGTTTTCCCAATAAGTAATGCCAACACTTTTGAAGTGTGTAGACCATAGATAGGCCTTATCTTTCGGTCGTGTTATAGTTCTATTCGGATTTTGATAAATTTATGCTCGTGAATGCTATCGGGTGATCCAAGTCTCCCGCTCCTAGCTGCGCCAAGATAGCTCCAAGTTTTATAGTTGATGCATCTACATGCACATGGAATGTCTTCTCCCAGTCTGGAAAGACTAATATCGGCGTGATGACCATATTTTCTTTTAGGGTATCCAGACTGTGTTGACACTCGTCGTTCCACTAAAACTTTGTATTCTTTCTTAGCAGGTTTTCCATTGGTGTAGTGATCTGCGCATATCCTTTGATAAATTTCCTGTAATAACATGTGTGTCCCAACGTCACTCTTAGCTGATAGACTGTTTTTGGTGGTGGTAAGTTAACAATGACTACGATCTTTGTAGGATATACTAGCAGACCTTATTTGCATACTATGTGGCCTAATAGTATCCCAAACGGTGTCCCAAATATACATTTATTTATGTTTAGTGATATCTAACATTGTCTGCATCTTTCTAGCATCAGGCGTAAGACTTCTACATGATTTTCCAATAAACTATAGACTCTCCAATCATCCAAGTATACTTCGAGAAACTGGTGGATGAATTCCTTAAACAAAGCAATGACTACTATGGAAAAGATTGTTGGTGCATTCTTTAGTCCAAATGACATGACTGTGTATTGGTAAGATCCCCATTCTGTCACGAATGTGGTCTTGTATCTGTCCTTTTGTGCTATCTTGATTTGATGGTAACCTGAGAATCCATCAGTGAATGAGTAAGCTTCATGTCCTTCTACATTCTCTAACACCTCATTCGTGAAAGGTGTAGGGAATGGGTCATGTAGGCATGCATCGTTCAAATTCCGCAAGTCGACACATATCCTGATCCCTCCTTGTTTATTGTCATGTACTATCATCGGGCCTATCCATTCTGACCCGTTGACTGGTTCTATGATGCCGGCTTCGAGCATCCTCTTGATCTCATCTTTGACTTTCTGTTTGTATATGGGGTTTAGTCTATATGGTCATTTTCTGATCGATCTTTCTTCTGGTCTGAGTGGTATCTTCATCTCTCCTAATTCTCCTTCTATACCCTTCATCTCTATAAAGGTTGTGGGAAACAAGTCACTGTATTCATGCAACAACTCTGTGATGCTTTCTACCATTTTCTCATCCCATTAGTCTCCAATGTTGGCCATTTTGGGATGTTTGGTTGTCCCAATGTTGACTTTCTTTACTTTGATCGACGCAAAAATGTCTTTCGATTCTATGGGTGGACCTTCCATGTCTCTTTCACCTTCTGCCTCTTCAATATGAATATCATGTAGATAGTCTTCATCTGGTGCTTCCTCTTGCACATGATAGCATGACAACGGTTCCTTAACTTCTTGTTTATTCCGTTGTTTCTCTTCTATGATAACTTCTATATCTAGTTCTTTGATAAATATTACTCCTCTTATCTGTTTTAGTGATGCATATATGTTGGGGTTTTCATGTTCGAATGAAAATGTGATGGTAAAATTCTGTTGCAATGTCGTCCATGTCACAGTTCCTTTGCGCAATTCTTGGTCTATATACCGGTTCACTGGTATGCCCTCTAGAGTGTGTATGAAGTGATGAGGCCATTCCTCTGGGTGTTTCATTTTCCATACTGTTCTACATGCCTCCGAGTGTTCCGTTGGTGCCCCATGTGCATCATACTTTTTTTTTTTTTCTGCGCCAAACCTTATGCGCAGTAGCCTCTTACATTGGTACTAATCTGTGATGGTCTCCTTGTGTGCACCCCACCATTTTTCAGGCATGGACTTGAGCTCTAGATAAAGTGCTAATAGTATTTGGTTCTCTAACACTACATATTCATAATGTGTCAAGAATGTTTCCAAATCGTTTATTCCGTGGAAACTGGGTGGTTCTCTGATTTTTGTGCCTACCCATCTTACTACGCGGTCTATTCTTGCACATCTTCTCATGGATACTTCGCGTAGCCTTTTTTGTCAGTTATATAAATTGGTGTCTGAGTTTGTTGCACATGAAGTAATGCTCTGCCAACTTTGTACCCCATATGCAGTTGGGTTTACGTAATCCTCATCGTGCGCAATTGTTCTGTACAACTTGATGATTTCCTCTAGGTCTATGCAAGTAGGTTCTACAAACCTCTCCCCTTCGGATGGATCTAATGGTTCAATGACCCTGTATTCTACTGACTCAAATGTCATTTTCCTGGTTTTCAAATTGATTATGGCCTGGTTGTCAAATACCCAATCCAGACCAAGAAACGTTGAGTAAGGTGTTGTGCCATCTACTATTTCAATGACTTCAAAGTCTTCTTTAGTGCACACTCCATCGAGATCTATTGTCACTCCTTTCAGTCTCCCGATTTGTAAGACTCTGTGTTGGTTTGCCAATTTTATCTGAACAGGTGAATATCCTAATGTTGGCTCTCCCATGCACTACCATGTCTTCTTTGGTAATACATTAACTTCAGATCCTAGATCTAGTATAATGTCTCCCATATTAAAATCTCTAATGTTAGCATTTAGTCTGAACTCCCTACTGGTTCTTCTTCTCATGTGAAGGTGATTGAATGTCTTTGGTTCTAGATTTCCTTCCGTCTCAATGCTACATTTTTCTAGTATGTTTTGCAACATTTTCACAAATGATGGATCACTTAATACCTTTAAACATGATTGCAGAAAGTCTTTGATTGTACTTACTTGTCTCGTGGGTTGCATCTCGTCCGTATGATCCAATGATGGCGACATATCGTACTTTTTTGCTTCCTTGTTCTACTGCACAGTTGAAGTTGATGCCATGTCCCCCTTCTGAAATTCTTGTCGGGCTTCCTTGAATATCTCCTTCTCCTTTTGCATGTTGAACTATCTCCCTGGTTCAGTGTTCTTCTTTACCCATTGGTTTTGTACTGGTTCCTATCGAACTACGTCATTTCCTATTTTAGATCCTCTACGAGTAACAATAGTGATGTTCCTTCCTTCATCCCTTGCTTCAGCTGAGATCCACTAAATGTTTTGGTTGTTCTGGTTCCTATTTTCCTGGATATTTACTAGTAGTGTTGGACATTCTTTTGTGTCATGATCTGATGCATGACAATACATACAATTCGTTGGTGGAAGTGAACATTCCCTTGCATAGTGTCCCGGTTTTTTACAATTGTGACATACTACTGGTCCTCTACCCCATCTAAAACCTCCTCTGGTTTTTCCTCCTCCTCTAAAGCCTGCTCGATCCCCTCATGGCGCATTATACTGAGGTGCCTAATTGTACTGCGTGGTATTTTACTGGGGTTGTGATGTATTGTACTACAGCTATGCATTATTGTACAGTGGTTACGCATTATTATACTGTTGTTGCGCAGTGTTGTATGGAGTTGGAACTTGATTAAAATATGGCGTTGCTTGCCCAGTCATCATTCTGCCTATACTTTGTATGTGTCTGATGTCCTTTCTCACATCAACTCCATAGTTATACAATCTTTGTCATCGTGGCCCACTGAATTGCAAAAGGTGAAATATGAGCTCTTTGGGACTGTTTGATATTTCTACATCATCGTGCAGTGATAAGGGTTGTGACCCGATTTTTTGAAGATTTCGCACCATAGTCCTCTTGGTGGTAATGGATTTGGCATTCCTGTTGCCATATGTTGTGCAAACGTTGGGCATTCATTCTTTTGGTGTCCTTCCATCCTGCATGTGGTACACCAAACGACTTCTCGTTTATCCTTATTCTTATTTTGGTTCAACTGAAACATTAGATTCTTCAAATCCTCTTTCAGTCCTTCAATAGTTGGGTCTGTTTGTTGGTACTGTTTTTCTTCTAGTTGCAGGGTTGCCTACAGAGCCTTTACCTGCATCTAGAAAAAAATTTGTCACAACGGGTATTTTAAATGTGGGAGTACTGAGTTGAAAAATAGGTGTTGATGCTGCATCTCGGTCATGAGATATTTTAGCTTTCCCTTCATTCTCTTGAATCTCTTATCAATATCCCATACAGACTCTCCTGGTTTCTGTCTTATTTCGATAATCTCGTTCATGTACTGATCCTTTGAGCTTGGCTTCTGGAACTCATTTATCAGTAACTTCTTAATGTCTGCCAATGTCCTTGTCGTCCCAGGGGAACTATTTGTGTCTTGACTCATGTACCAGTCTAGTGCGTGGTCTCTTAGCGTAATAGCTATCTATACAAGTTTAGTATCTTCATCAGTGATCTGTTTTTCTTCCCAGATCTTTGCACAAATGAACAAATGTTTCTCAGGGTCTTCTACTGCTTCTCCCCAGAATTTTGGTAACCTGATGGTGGGATCGTGTCCTGCCACCCTGAATGTTGAACTACTACCTCCGCGCGGTGTGGATACCTGACTAGTGCTACATGAAATGGATCCTCCAATTGTTGTTCCTTGGGTAGATGTACTTCCTATTGTCTAACTACTTCTGAACTTTGATTTTCTAAATGGTGGTGTTATCTTTGGTGTATTAGTCGCACATGGGTTTATAGGTTCTACACTAAAATTAATATGGATAGGATGGTTTCCTTCTCCTCCCGCTCTTGGAACTCTTGTCTTCCTCTCATATGTTGCGCACAGGATTTCCTCAATCTGCTCCACAGCCCAAAGATCCTCTATCTCTTCCTCATCACTTGTCAAGCCTTCCCTCGCAGCTATGGCTCTCTTCTTGGTATTCACCTTGTATTGGTAGGGTACTTCGCTATGCGTCTTCCCCTTTATGCCAAGATCCACTTGATCTGGTCGTTGTCCATCATGATTGGGTCCAAGGGTTCCTCCTTCTTTCCCTTATCCTTTCTTCCTTCCATTTCTCCTCTTTATGTCAGTGCTTCCCCCCTTCCCCCATGCACGTATGGAATTTTAGTTGTCTGACTCCATTGTCATTACGCCTTTGTTATATAGTAGTATCTTAATATAAGTATACAATGATCGAATGTACCTTCATCGAGGTATGCATATAAATTTGTGCTCTGCTTCACTATATGACTTTGCTGTGTCAACTGCAAAATCTGTTATGAAGCTTGCCACAATACTGTCAAGCCAAAAGTCTACTGCACGGGTGAACTTGTTGTTCACCTGTTGTAACTGATCAATTTGTATCGGTGTCCAATCTAACTGTCAAATCCAGTTCGTCATGTGGTTATCCTTCAATATTAGTATCCACTCCTACATTAGATGCAGAAAATCACAGAAAAATACTTCGTACAAATCAGTAAACATGTATTTCTCAAGCTATTTGCGAGGTGTTATTCTAGGGTTTCTATTGTCTTTTTGGGAAAAATATATCTCTTTTTTTCTCAACCATCTTTCGATCTTTGCTTTTGTGGGATTCCAGAGTCTCAAAATTCCCTTCTAATGGCTCATTGGTCTCTTCCCTAACCCTTTATTAATCTGCCTCTGACGGATTCTCGACTTATCTCCTCTACTCAATCCTCTCATGTTCATACCTACGGAAACAAAACCATTTGTTGGTTATCGCTATTCCTTTATACTATCTGAGTTTGTATTGACCCGCGATTCATGTCTTTCAAGTTTCCAACAAATCCTCTAAGACTATTGTCCCTCCTGGTGAACCAGAAGGCAACGCAACCCACAGAATGTGTTGCACAGTCTCACCCGAGATAAATTTAATGGGTGGTTGTAAGACTCATGTGTTTATATCCTAGGATTGAGTATGAGATATGAGAACTCGACCATTGAACCATTATTATAACTGATAATTGCAACATACTATTATTCATGACTATGCAGTAACTTTAGCAGCTTATTCTCTTACTAGCGCAACCATATTTCGTAGGCAATATAATAACTCATTCATTCATTAAGCACAATAAATAACTACTGAAAGAGGATAAATATATGTATGCATTCATCACATTACACATCTATTACTGTGATTCACCCCCTCCTAGGCTACGTCCACAAATATTTGTCTCTTGGCTCTTTTATTATGATAGTTTTGCATCTACAGCGTCGTGCGCTTACAACTCTCCTCAGATGGGTAAGATCTATATGAGGCGAACTAGATCACACCAGGCTCCTCAACCTGGGATCTAATCCTCAAGATCTACCTTCTCTCATCTCCTCTATCTCAACAACTTACAAAATAGCTGATACAACAAAATATCACCTATCGCATCCGCTCATGCATAGCTACTATATGTCAAACACTACAAAAACCCGAATACTAACTAAATCAGAACAACTATAAAATACGTGAACCCTCTATAATACCTCAGTATCGGTATTTATACATCTTTGGCTCTTCAACCATTACAATACATTACCAAAACCCTAACCCTACTGATGTTAGGTCTTCCTCTCATGCGTGTGTGTTGTTCTTCCTTCTAGCTGTCGCTTTCCTTCCGCATGCCTTCTTGCATGCACGCATGCTATGTTTCCTTCCAGTTGTTTCTTCACTCTTCACACAATTTCTTTCCCCACGATCATCGTTCTTTCCACTTCAGCATGTTACCAACACCTTACTTCAAATCCAATTGTTGGGGAAATTATGATTATGCAACCAACACTCTACAATTTCGATTTAGATAATTTCATGGAGTCGGGATCATGAACTTTGTATGTTACAAAACCCAAATTGAGCGTTCTCCAGGATCATAAATCTGTGTTTTTGATGTTCTTTGTATTGATTTCGGATTGATTTAGTACCCAATTAAATTGTTGGATTATGAACACAAAAACTCGTGAGTTGTGGATTCTTCTCCTAACTCCTTGTGTTGATTGAAATAGACTTTACCTCTTCAAAAAAAAATTCCTTTCCGTTGGGCATGGTGAACCCAACCCATGTTTGGTGGTTCTCTCCCATAACATTTTTCTGAAATAGAAATTCATGGAGTCGGCATCTTTAATTCAAAACTAGAAATTTTATTCCTTGATCTTTGATCGACTTTGGAATCCAAAAGCGATTTAGCTGGTGGACTTGTTGTAAGCTTGGTTTTAGAGTGTTAATCATTTTTGCTTGAAAATATTACATTGAAGGTTGTTATAAAGGAAGGATCCATGCTTGTTATATTGTTCTTTTTATGGAACAAATTTTGGGGTGTCACTATCGTTTCCCTTGGAAGCTTCTGATTTTTAAACTTTGATTTTTGTCAAATCCTTTACATATTAACTTTAAACCAATTTTCTTCATTGTCCTATTTTTGGCCTTCCCTGTATTTACTCACTCTTGGTATTCCTTGGAAGGGTTCGGAGTTACTCCTTGAGGCGAAAATCCTTTCCAGAGATTGCCTCCTTGTTAAGTTGCACACAGACTTAGATTGTGTGTCATTCAAGTCTTCCTTAAATCTTGGCATATCAACAAGTTCGCTTGTTCACCATAACATTAAATTGAAGTAATTTATTCCTCATTATTCCCTTACATAAAATTATGACAACTAGCATATGAATCCTTAATTGAAAGTTAAATATGAGTTAACATGGTTAGTCCCTTAATGGTTTTGTGTTTGGTTGAATTCTCGATGTATTATTTATTATGGTGAGATCATATTATAGTCCTTTACTTAGATATGATGGTTGACGCAACGCCTTATATTGCTAAATATGATGTTGACCTCTTTTATAGTTTTAAAAGGAAATGTAATATAAGATGGCATTAAGTTGAGATGTATGGCTCAAGAAAATTAATATTCTTATGATTCATAAAATGTATAATTGAATAGGTAGAGTAACACCGAATCCTCTTATATATTTTATTAAGGTTTGGGTCTTCTCATGGTTCTTTAAATGGTGTGAAAGCATATCAAATCTTATTATTGCTTACGATTAAATTTTTATAGTTAAAAAAGGGGGTACTTAAAGTGGTTTGAAATCCGAATGTTGTGCTTAAGGAAGAAAATTATTCTTCTTATGGGATTTTGTGTTGGGGAGTGTAACCAATGGTTGAAGTACTTATGTTTCCTTGATTAAGATATATCACATTAGTAAGGTACATGGTTGAACTACATAGGGGTTGTATTTATAGCGTAAGTTGGAATCTTGATTTGATGTTTGACCTAGATCGATCCTGACCTGACAAGATACTAATGACGATTTGATTAGATCTATTCCCACTCCTAATTTTGAACTTATACACTTACGATTGTACCTTCTTTACGCATTATCCTCTTGTCTTATTGCACTTAATATTGTGTACAAGATTGATTGAGTATAGTAGGGTTTTCCTTTGTTCATGAGGATTTGAATGATTGATATGGTTGATAAACCTAGTATTGATTGCGGTTATGATTGGATTAATGGGATTTATATACCTCCTTGTTCCTCAGAAAAGTCTCCAGTCCTGAGACCTTAAGTGGTAAAAATCAATCGGATGAATCCTGGACTTGAGCGTTGCTTTTGTGTCTTGGAGGTCCTAACCTTGCAGGATAGGTTGGGCAGGTATATTGCTTATGTTATCTTAATGAGATATGGTTGAATGAATAATAGTGATGTTACTTCCAATTGGTTTGATGAATGATGGATTGTGTAGTTTAATCTTTGTTGTCACTCATGTCGTAGAAATGTTTTTTTTTTTTTTTTTTTTTAAAGAAAAAAAAAGTATTTACCTCCTCACACTCACTTTTGTTTTCCTAACGAAGGGTTTGTTACATATGGTATTAGAGTGGGTTCAACTTTGCAACATTGGACCGTTACACCTTCCACTGTGTTAAAAAATGATTAAAATCATATTGCTAATTAAAATTTGAAATTTGTCCATGTAGGTAATCATGGTTAGAGGGAGCCATGGAGGTAGATGACGTGGTGCTAGGGGAGGAGTTACGACACCTCCAGTAATATGCACGCTAGAAGGGTCTAATCCCCAAGGATAAGAACAAGTCATTGAGAAAGAGCAAGTTGTCGTGGGAAATGTGGTTGGTATGATGAGATCCTTTTAGAGGATGTTAGAGGCCTTGATTAACTGACTAGATAGAGATGAGGACAGAGTGTCTGTAACCTAATGAGGGTTCACAACGCGCTCCATCTGGTAGTGTTAGCATACATATATAACTCGAGAAGGTGAAATTACCAAGTTCATGAGTGTCGTGGATGACTCAGTCGTCGAGGGATGGTTGGAGAACATGGAGATGTGCTTCACACTTTGTGATTACACCTCCAACATGAAAGTCCGCATGGTGGTATTTCAGTTGAAGGGTAGTGATATTCTATGGAGGAAGATTCTCCTACCTCAACTAAACATGGTCGTCAAAGACGTGTCATGGGATATGTTCGAGGAACGGTTTTGGGAGAGTTACTTGTCAAAGGAATTCATTGAGAGACAACTTAATGAATTCAATGCCTTACGACATGGTGGTCATACAGTGTCATAGTATGAGGCCATATTTATGGAGCAACTTCGGTATGCTCCACATATGAACACAGAGAAGATAAAGGTCAACAAGTTTGTGTTCAAACTTAACTTCAATATTAGTGTGAAGGTGAGGATCTTAATGCTACAAACATTGCACGAGGCAGTACATAAATCCCTCATAGCTAAGGAAGAGCTAAAAAATGGGGGTCAGGATAGGACTCCTGCAAGACCGTCTGGACAGATGAAATCAGGATCGTAACAGCATTAGACACTAGCCAGACAAGCATTAGGGCATCGATATACGCCTAGATGACCTATGTTCACAACACCACGACAACAAAATTCTCAATAGAGGACTCCTTACAGAGGACCACTACATCAACAACAATGTCACCCACAACAACATCAGTTTAGTCCTGTTCAACATAACAGACCAGGATCACAGATTGGTAGGTCCACAAATTCTACTTCGAGGACCAGAAGTACTGGACTGAAGATCGGATGTTGGACATGTGGAGAGCCAAATTACCAGGGAGACTATCTTATTGAGAAGGCTAGAGAAACTGGATCAACATGACCCACTATAGTTGGAGATTTGGGCAAGGCCTACAAGATTCATGCAGCGATGAACAACCACTAAGTCGAGCACCATTCCACAGTGCTCAAGACGTCAAGCATGATCGTCGATAAAACCTTTAGTATTTTGATAGATCTAGGTGCTACATAGACATTTATCTCTAGTGCAATGCTAAAGAGAATTAAGGTAAAGGAAGTTGAGAAGGACAAGTTTATATACGTAGAAATGGAATCGGGTGCCAAACATAAGGTTAATGGAGGAAAGGTTACAAAATGTATCATTAACTTGGGATAATTTTAATGAAGGCCAACCTATATTTCACGATATTAGGATCTTATGACATAGTGATCGGTAAGGATTGGTTGGAATTGTTAGAATGTGCTCATTTTACCATAGACAATATCACTATTGTCACCCAACCATAGGCCGAAGCCACCCTCCGAGCACCTTAACCTTGATAGAGAACCATTCTGAAAGCAAACCCTAGGCTAGATAGCCAAACAAAGGGTGGCCTACCTTTATCCAAGGATAATGCACCAAGAAAGAGTTGATCAAATATTCCAAGACATAACCAAGAGATAGTCCAAGCCAAAAAAAAAATCTGCTAATTGCAACAACTGCAACGACATATCTCCTCCAAACTTGCGCACAAACTGGCCAACTGTAGTGCACACAAGTGTTGATTCTGCAGTCTTGAGAATGCCTTCCAGAATGAAGACTGGCCTCCTATATTTATACTAAATCTGGAAGACTGCCTGGGTTGGCTTCTCATTTTGGGTACTAATTCTATAGTATATATTATTTCCTTTAGTCGATTTCTTCTCTTGGAGGCTAATAACCTAATACAAGTCATTCCCTTGAGCCGACTTGTCTTCTAGGGTTATTAACCAATCAATTAGGGTTTCTTCTTTCTTCCCAAAATATTCCATTCTTGTCAAGTTTACACATGGAGGTTAGTACCTTCCGCAACTACCATAATATCAACACTCCCTCCTAGCTAGGGAGGTATTGAAGGTAATGGTCTTGAGCACAAACATACCATTCACACAGTAGCATCAACATAGTCATATAGACTATCTCATGATTAGATCATGAGCACCATCATCACTATCAATGTCATCAAATGCATCATCTCTCGAAACCATACTCCATCTAAGTAATCAGACATGATGTTGGATAATTCACTCACTCCATAGAGTGACACAAGAACCATTCTTCTAATCTGGACACATGTCCTAGAAGAATAATTTTTTGGGACCATTTTCCATCTAGGAAATCTCTGTCCATTGATCATACATCTAGTTGATAATCATTTCCAACACTGTTGATAGTCTTCAAGACAATCAGAAGAATATCATTCAATAGAACACAACTGTGTCTATCCATAGTAGTACACAACTACAATCCAGTGGTACACTATCACACCAAGTAGCGCACAGATACTTGATCATTGACGTATAGTCACAATAAGTGGAACACATCCACCATAGTAGCATACATCTATTGTCTAGAGACATATAGTCTCCATAACAATCATCTGATATCAACCTGCATAGAAAACATTGTTATGATATAAACTGAATCATCTGGGCCATTCTTCCACTCACATCTTTGAGATCTGGAAGAACATCTACCCTAAGAATTTCAAACATAAATGATGAGCTATCTGTACTATTATTCTCAAGAAAGGAAGAATAACTATCCTGATTTCTGAGCCTGGACCATTCACCTATCTAGGCCATTCCTCTGGCACTAAACAATGTGCAACCTGAAGAGAATGAGTCTGCCCTAAGGAATGCCTGTCCCTGACAGATGAACCTGGACCATTCACCTATCTAGGCCATTCCTCTTGCAATAAACAAAGTGCAACCTAGAAAGAATAAATCTTCCCTAGGGAATGACTGTCCGGACCATTTCCTAAGGAAATGATTGTCCTGCACCAACCTCCAAAACAAATCATTCTTCGAAACTTCTCATAAATGTGAGCTTCGAAATAATGACTGTCCAGTGAGGCGGACTAGTCTTCTTTACCACTACTAAGAGTGATCGTCAAGAAGAGAGATTTTCCTAGATCATTCCCCATGTTAACCACAATGGGATATCATTGTCTATGGTACATCAACAATCCATCGAACCATTTTCATTACAAAAATGATCATTCTATCTGGACCATTTTCCAAATTGGAAAATTCCTATCCATCAGAAATCTCAAACCACTTTCCGAACCGAAAAGGGATTTCTCATCCTAGACCATTTTTCGAACTGAACAATGAATGTCCATAAATAAATAAATCAATGCTCCCTCCCAACCTGGGATTCATCTCTTCCTTTTTAAATAAGGAATTTGTCTCCACGAGCTCTATCTTGAGTACGCAAACTCTTTCATCTTGGATAGAATATTTACCAAAATGTTTGCTTATTTGCTCATCTGTGGAGATATATATTGGAGAACCACTTTCTCCTTTCTGGACTTCATCACAGAGAATGTAATGCTTGATCTAAAATGTACTTTGGTCTTTCTTGAACACTTATTTTCTCAGAATGCTTCATATAGCTCTGATCAATAAAGTATATCATTGTTGGATTCCTCTTTTTTTCCTGCTAGCTCATAACATCATGGCAAGGGTCAAACTGGAACATATCCAAGTGGTACTTCTTGTGCCATCATGAGAGTTTGTAATGGATTAGCAATCCATCATCCTGATCTTCTGAGTAACCATTCTAATATAATATCTTTGTTATAGAAAGTCTTCACCATGCTTCTATTGTGCATTGTAGGTTCTCGACCAAGTTGTCTTCTTCTATCTACATACAAAGGTCTCTTTCTAGTATACCTCAAAGCCTTGAGGTTTCTCTTCATACACTCTTTTTTCAATTGCTCTGGAGAACAGTCTTTGCATTCATATGAAGTAAAATCCAACCCATGGATATTGTGGACGATATAATGTCTCATGTAGAGGTATGTCTAGTTTACTAGAACAAGCAATCATCATAGTCTTGTCCCTCCATCTGGGAGAACCTCTAGTTATGGATCTCACAATGATTACATTCATAAGTCTTTCATACACTATTCTTCATCACAACTTTCAGTTCCTCTGCTTGATTGATTTTAGTGAGTTCATATCAGGATGACAATCTTGTGATTCTCGATACAATGACTGGTTGTTCTGGCTCTACTTTCTTTCTTGGAATCTTCATGTTCTTCCTTATGTTTCTCTTTAGCTCTTGGTTCCATGGATTTTTCTATAGATTCCATGCTCTGAAGATTCCAACTTCTTCCTTTCATCATAGGATCATGGATGTGGATGGAAAACCAAGGTTACTTTAAGGTTTCTTTTCGAAGAAGGCTTCTTCTAAAGTCAAACTGAACACGTACTGCTTTTCATGACTGCTACCATGGATATATACTTCATCATATTTAATGGATCATAGGATTAGCTCCATCCTAATCCTTGCTTCATGTATGAGTGCATGCTTTTCTTTTGGAAGTATATAATCGGCTCCCTCCATCTAACATAATCCACACTTTCGGTTGCATCCTTATTGCGTTTTGAAAGGTGTCATAAGTCTTTCTCCAGTTTCCTCTTGATTGTTGACTTCTTTTCGTCTTTACTTCTTCTAGGTTTCTTCAAGATTGATTCTGAATTCGTCTTATCTTTCAGTTGTTGCTTATGTAATAACTTACACATGAATTGTTTGATGTACTTCATCCTTTCATGTGTATTTTATGACTTGTAGTCATAATGATAGCAATCCTTATCTTGTTGTTTATTCTATAGGTATAATTTCTCTTTGAACATATTATGTTCTAAGAAATAGATATGTACAGAAAACATGGTATGTTCAAGAACTATGAAGAGTTTTGCTACCTTGTCTTGAAGAAGAAGAAGTTTGTTTTATCCTGTTTCTTCTTCTTTGTAGGTTCCTTTTCTTCGGAAACTGATGCTTCATGTGTCTCCTTCCTTTTATTTAGCTCGGGACATTGATTCTTGTAGTGACCATACTTTCGACAGTTGAACCAATCTTCCTTTTTTTCCTGAAATTATTGAATCTTGTTGTGAAGGCTTGATCATAGTACTTCTTTTGGGGTTTCTCTTTTGCATTGATCCTTGATTCTTCTTGAGCACAACAAGTCCAAATTTCTTCAAATGTAGGATACACCTTCCTTGTTTTCATGCTTGCAACAAATGCATCCCATGTCTTGGGAAGACCATTGAGTACTATGTTTACCAATTACTTCTCTGAAATGATCTCTTCAATAGCTTGTAGTTGATCTCTTAACTGAGATATTCTCACAATGTATGATGTTATGATGTCATCATCATTCATCTTCATGTCACGGAGCTCATTCTTCAGACTCATTACTTGCCCAATGTTTCTGACTGAGAAGAGGTTTGTTAGGGTATCGTACATCTTCTTCGATGAGTCAAGATGGAAGATGTAGAATATCAAATTGTATTTTATAGAGTCCACTATGATACTCATGGCATTGATGTCACCATATTTGAACTTCTCCATAACTGCAACGTTCTACGATTCCTTCTCTTTTCCTTCTTCAAACTCTAGTTCCACAATCTTTCCTTTCACGATATCCAACGCTTTATTCTTGGCAAGGATGATGTCAATCCTTGTCTTCCATGCTCTGAAGTTAGAAGCTCCATCTAACTTATTTTTTGACTTCATAGAGTAAGTCATTGTTGTTTTGACTTGGTCAACCCTAGATTTGACCAAAAACTCAAACTTGATGTCCGAGCTTGCTGAGAGTACCAAGAGATGTGCTAGGATAGGACGCACTGGTCTATATAGAAATTAGGTCAATCCCTTCACTTAAGGTGCCTCAACGAGAGGGTTAGGGTTTATGCAATTGCACCTGGTAGTAACCCTAGCGATAATGATTTAGTAATTGCTCCTGCTAGAATCCCTAGCGACAGTTCTTCAATGAGCTTAGTATCCTTATGGCTATGCTCCCTTCTAGTGGTTATACAAAATGAAGGAGGTGTGGGCCCATAACCTATTAGAATGTGCTCGTTTTACCATAGACAATATCACTATTGTCACCCAACCATAGGCCAAAGCCACCCTCCAAGCACCTTAACCTTAATAGAGAACCATTCCGGAAGCAAACCCTAGGCTAGATAGCCAAACAAAGGGTGGCACACCTTTCTCCAAGGATAACGCACCAAGCAAGAGCTGACTAGAGAGTCCAAACCATAACCAAGAGATAGTCCAAGACAAAACCAAAATTTGCTAGCTGCAACAACTGCAACGACAACTCTCCTCCAAACTTGCGCACAAACTGGCCAACTGTAGTGCGCACAAGTGTTGTTTCTGCAGTTCTGAGAATGCTTGCCAGAATGAAGACTAACCTACTATATTTATACTAAATATGGCAAACTGCCTGGACCAACTTCTTATTCTGGGTACTAATTATTTAGTATATATTATTTCCTTTAGTCAACTTCTTCTCTTGGAGGCTAATAACCTAATAAAAGTCATTCCCTTGAGCCGACTTGTCTTCTAGGGTTATTAACCAATCAATTAGGGTTTCTTCTTGCTTCCCATAATATTCCATTCTTATTAGGCTTACACATGGAGGTACCTCTCGCAGCTACCATAATATCAACAAGAATCGCATGATGCTATACTCAACTGTAATACAAAACGGTTAAGTTTGATAGATGATATGGGACATAGTAGAGTGATTGTAAGAAGAAACCTTGAGGTTTATTTCTTCCCTAGAACTACAAAAGAGCATGCACAAGGGATGCAAACTTTATGCAATCTTAGTGCTAAATTAAATGGGTGAGGTAGAAGGATTAGAAAACCTTCTTGTAGTACAAGAGTTTGCAGACATATTTCTAGAAGAGTTAACAGGTTTGCCACCCGAAAGAGAATCGGAGTTTACAATCGACTTGAAACCTGGGACCAAACTATTAGCAAGAATGCCTTATCAGATGTCAACGCTTGAGTTATAGGAGTTGAAAATGCAATTGAAGGAGTTGTTGGACTTGGGACTTATACATCCAAGTGTGTCACCTTGGGGTGTACCAGTTATTTTCGTAAGAAATAAGGATGGATCGTGGAGACTTTGTATTGACTACCATCAATTGAACAAAGTGACGATCAAAAACTAGTATCTGTTGCCAAGAATATATGATTTGTTTGATGATATGAATGGAGCGACGATGTTTTCGAAGATTGACTTGAGATCAGGATATCACTAGTTACGTATTAAGGAGGAAGATATCCGTAAGACCACATTTAAGACAAGATTCAGACACTATGAGTTTATAGTTTTACTGTTCGGACTGATGAATGCCCCAGGGGTATTCATGAACTTGATGAATGGGGTGTTTCGCGAATACTTGGAAAAGTTTGTTCAATTATTTATCGATGACATACTAATTTATTCTCGGACGAAAGAAGAACATGACGAACATTTAAGATCGGTACTACAATGTTTACGAGAAAACAAATTGTACATGAAGCTATCAAAATTTTCTTTTTACCAATCGAAGATTCATTACTTGGGACATATCACATCTGTTGAAGGTATCGTTGTGGATACAAAGAAAGTTGAGGCTATTATGGAATGGCCTGCACCAAAAAATGTACAAGAAGTACATAACTTTATGGATTTAGCTAGATATTACTGACGATTTGTCAAAGGTTTTTCAAAGATAGCAAATTTGATCATGTAATTGTAGAAGAAAAACAAGAAGTTTGTATGAACTGAGAAATGCGTAGAAGCATTTCAAAGGCTCAATGAGTTATTGACGAAAATGTCGATACTGAAAGCCCCTGACATGGAAAGAGAATTTTTGGTATGCACAGATGCATCCAAGGAAGGTTTAGGCAAAGTTTTGATGCAAGATGGTCGAGTGATCACTTACATTTCAAGGAAATTCAGAAAGCATGAGGAGAACTACACAATGCATGACTTGGAGTTATTAGCAGTTGTTTATTCCTTGAGAGTTTGGAGACACTATCTGATTAGACAAAAAATTGAATTAAAGACAAATCACTGTGGATTGCAACACATATTTACGCAGAGTGACTTGAACGCGCGACAAAGGCGTTGGTCAAAATTACTTAGTGAATACGATTTTGAGAGTACTTAAATTAAAGGATCGATTAACAGAGTGGCAGATGCATTGAGTCGGAGACCACACATATTCTCGATAATACCACTTAAGACAAATCTTCAAGAAAATATTCTAGCATTATTGAAAGACTATGATCGGTACAAGGAAGTTAAAGAAAATATTGGACAAAATACCATGATGGTTCCGAAGTTTGAAGGACATACATTGGACAATGACATATTGATGGGGTATAACAATAGAATTTGTGTACCACCTAATGATCAATTGAGAAATTGTATCTTAAGTGAAGCACATCAAGCAGTATACATGGCTCATCCAGGAGTCACAAAGACAAAAGCGGACCTTAAGCCTTTATTCTTCTAGAAGGGGATGAAAGTAGACATAGTTAGTTACGTGGAGAGATGTCTAGAATGTAAACAAGTGAAAGATGAACATAGACGTCTAGAAGGATTATTACAACCACATGTTATTCCAGAATCGAAATGGGAGGTTATTTCGATGGACTTTATTGTTGGATTGTCACTCACGGCAAGGAGACATGACTCTATTTTCATGGTAGTTGAAACTCTGATGAAGAGTGTACATTTTATCCCTATACACATGATGTATCAGGCACCATAAATAGCTACAGTCTTTGTCAGTGAGGTTGTGAGATTACATGGTTTACCAAGAAGGATCATATCCGATCGAGGATTGGTGTTTACAGAACGATTTTGGACTAGCTTCCAAGAGGCTTTGGGAACACAACTAAAATTTAGTACAACATATCTCCCTAAGACAGACGAGCAAACATAGAGAATGAACCAAATTTTGGAGAATATGTTGCATATGTATGTAATGGACCAACAAAAACGTTTGGAGGATTTATTACCACTAGTAGAGTTTACATACAACAACAGTTATCAAAGTACCATTAATATGGCACTGCTTGAGTTTATTTATGGGCGACTGTGTCGGATGCCATTGAGCTAGGATCGACTCGAGGATAGGTCCTCGTAGGATCAAAAGTGATTCAAGAAATGGAATAACAAATGCAATTGATAAGACAAAGGATTAAAGAAGCACAAGATCGACAGAAGAGTTATGTTAATGCACACCATGCTGACCCTAGTTATGAAGTTGGTGATAGAGTTTTCTTACGGGTGAAACCACACAAAATTTTGATTAATTTTGGAAAGGGCGATAAAATATCTCCTAGGTTTATGGGACCTTTAGAAGTTGTGGAAAGGAAAGGACCCATGGCTTATCGACTAGCCTTGCCTGATTCTTTGAGGCATATGCACGATGTATTTCATGTGTCTATTTTGAGACATTATGTTAGTGATCCTACACATTTGGTTGACATGATTTCTTTGTAGGTGTTGAACAAGGGTTCTCTCATGGTGGAGCCAATCCGCATTCTAGACCATCACATTCGAAAACTATGACGTCAAATAGTCAATCAAGTCAAGGTCCAGTGGGACAATTATAGTCCACACTCGGCTACCTAGGAGGACACATATGATATGTGTCAGCAGTTTCCTTACTTGTTTGATAGATTAGACATATAGATATTGTCATATACTTTTATTTTACTACATTTTCTATATTGTATAACTTTGGGACAAAGTTTAAAACAAGAGGGGGTGTATGTAACATCCCGCTCTATTGAGCACATGTTATCGACTTATTCTTTGAGGACACTTGCGTGCAAGTGATCTGGTTATAGTACATGGTTATTTGTTTCGATTATGGATTTTACATGATGTTGTTGATGGGTTGAAATTTATTGTCATTTGATATATATGTATTGACAGATGCTATTGACGAGTTTACCTGAGTGTGCAAGACACGTGATAGATTGTGGAAACCGATGGCATCAATGGACCCCCTTGGACTCTGGATTGAGTCAGGGAGTGGATTTTGTTTTGTTTGAGTATTTCATTTTATGCATATGTGTCATATGATTGATTTAGTATGATTATGTATATGGATCAATGACAGTGTTTTGTCAATGGATGCAGGATGACAATGCCTGCTAATCTGACTCACATAAGGAGTAAAGGGGCCATGCATAGAAACCAAATATTGAGGGAGAGGTGTGGTAACGTACATGTCATAGCCTACTAGCAATCTCGTCGTGGATCAAATTGTAGATTAACGATTACCTAGTTCGAGAGGTCCACGATGTCGTGAGGGCAGACTAAGACAGTCGATCACGAATATTTCTAAGGGACGTGCAATAAGACATAGTCTTTATTCCTTAGAAGCCCTTAGTCTCTCACAAGGTAAACTAAGTGGAGTGTTGATTCCAATGGTTGGACAAACTACCAAAACCAGTCAAAGGTGAGTGGCACCCTTGGAGCATGGTGGTGCATCTTGAAGAGAAATTTGCGTAAATAAAAATTGAATCAATGAATCTAGGTGGCCTAGAAAAACCTTGAGAGAATAATTATAAACCTTGAAAATCTTTAGACCTTGTCGGATTTAAATAATTAATTAAAGAATGAATTTATTAATTATAAATCCTTATAAAAGTCAAAGCCTAAATTAAAGACTAATCCTAAGTCTAAATTAGTTAGGAGACGAAGTTATTTTAATAATTAAATTAACAGAAAAAAGATAAATCAATTTAATAAATTAAATAATGAGAAAATCTAATTGAATGCACATGTGTGTATGAAATAAAATGTGAGATATAGGTGTATATCAGGATGGTATCTAGAGTCTAGCTACCACTAGTCTAACTAGAAGAAGATTCATAATCAAAATCTAACTAAGATTTAGTTAGGAGACATTCATTAATTGAGAATCTGGGGAATAAAGAGACAACTAAGAACGATTTTAGGAACACATTAAGAATTGTGAGGGGAATTGACTTTTAATTAAACTAAAATATGTAATTACTTGCACAACTTGGGGAGAGTGTGCCAAGTGTGAGGGTGAATAATCCTAAATAATTAAATTAAAATGTTAATTAATTGTGCATGTGGACATGTGTCGGTGATGAAATTCCTATAAAATAAATGGTCTAGATGGAAAATGGATCACACTTGTTATTGGTAAAATTATGCTGCCAAATTATTTTGAGACTGTGTTTTACTTGTGAGAGTTGGGAAACCAAGTTCAAGGATAGAGTGGTAGCTCTCCCTTATTAATTGCTAGTTATTTATTGTATTATAGTGAACTTTTGTAATCTCGAATGTTTGTAATGGAGTTGATCTTGATCAGTGGTATGCTTAATTCTCGGTGTTTTTATACATGTTCATCATGTAAGAGAATGGGAGTATTGTTGTTTTTCAATTAAAGCGTCTCTTGACCCTATGTACTATAGAACTGAGTTACTATCGATTTGTCGTTATCCAAGATGATCTCCTTTGTATTGCAATCTGATTCTGAACTTGCTGTTTGCGTGCAATAATATTTGTTGCATGCCGTTTAGTTATTGAAATGGAGACTCTGAAATTAAATTCTTCCTTTACCGGCTTTGCTAATGAAGGATTTCCGCTGTGATATTTTATTGGATTGATACATGAAGTAGATAATTAAAATTCGCAACCTAATATTAATTTGTAAATATATTTCAATGTTTATGTGATAATTAGGGGTGGAGTCC
The DNA here is from genome assembly GCA_009831015.1 of Picea engelmannii. Lineage (NCBI taxonomy): Eukaryota > Viridiplantae > Streptophyta > Pinopsida > Pinales > Pinaceae > Picea > Picea engelmannii. The sequence continues at coordinate 153,394 of ML783370.1, read as the reverse complement.
ATGAGCGATTTCCTGTGTTTTAAGTGTGATATTGAAATAATTCACTGCTGCTAGACTTGCGCAGGACGCGTTGTCTTCTTGGTATTTACTATTGGATACATAAAAAAAATTTAATTAAAATTGACATGGTAAATCTTCTACTCAAACTAAATCGGTGTTGTCCGTATATTTATGCAATAGATCAAATTCTGGCTAGAAAGATGACTGTCAATTTTAAATAAATCTGATTTCCTTACCCGTGGTTTTCCTTAAAAACTGAGTACAGTTTTTTATTTCCTTTACCTCTTCAAAAAAAAAATTCTTTCCTTTGGGCGTGGTGAACCCGACCCATGTTTGGTGGTTCTCTCCCAGAACGTTTTTCTGAAATAGAAATTCATGGGTTCATATTCTTTAATTCAAAACTAGAAATTTTATTCCTTGATCTCTGATTGACTTTGGAATCCAGAAGCAATTTCGCTGGTGGACTTGTTGTAAGATTGGTTTTAGAGTGTGAGCGTTTTTGCTTCGCAATCTTACATTTAAGGATGTTGTAAAGGAAGGATCGTTGCTTGTTAGATTGTTCTTTTTCTGGAATGAATTTTGGGGTGTCACCTCCGTTTCCCTTGGGAGCTTCTGATTTTTAAACTTTGACTTCTGTCAAATCCTTTACATCTTAACTTTAAACCAAGTTTGTTCATTGTCCTATTTTTGGCCTTCCCTGTATTTACTCACTGTTTTTGTTCATTGGAAGGGTTTAGAGTTACTCCTTGAGGCGGAAATCCTTTCCAGATTGTCTCCTTATTAAGTTGCACACAGACTTAGACTGTGTCCTTAGCATATCAACAAGTTCTCTTGTTCACCATAACATTAAATTGAAGTAATTTATTCATCATTATTTCCTTACATAAAGTTATACAACTTGAGTGGGTCTAATGGTTAAGAACATGTGTTTCTTCCTAAGAGGTCACAAGTTCAAATCCAAAGGGGAGTAGGGTATCTATACCTTTGTAGGCTTTACCAATCAAATCGTTGAGCAGAGGGGATCCCTTATCCCACAAACAAGAGGGTCTCATACACCAATTTGATGTTATTATGACAACTAGCATATGAATCCTTAAGTAAAAGTTAAATATGAATTAACATTCTAGTCCCATTCTCTATGTATTATTTATTTGGGTGAGATTAGATTATAGTACTTTACTTAGATATGATGGTTGGCACAACACCTTATATTGCTAAATATGATGTTGACCTCTTTTATAGTTTTAAAAGGGAATGTAATATAAGATGGTATTCAGTTGAGATGCATGGCTCAAGAAAATTAATATTCTTATGATTCATAAAATGTATAATTGAATAGGTAGAGTAACATCGAATCCTCTTATATATTTTATTAAGGTTTGGGTCTTCTCATGGTTCTTTAAATGGTGTGAAAGCATATCAAATCTTATTATTGCTTACGATTAAATTTTTATAGTTAAAAAAGGGGTACTTAAAGTGGTTTGAAATCCGAATGTTGTGCTTAAGGAAGAAAATTATTCTTCTTATGGGATTTTGTGTTGGGGAGTGTAACCAATGGTTGAAGTACTTATGTTTCCTTGATTAAGATATATCACGTTAGTAAGGTACATGGTTGAACTACATAGGGGTTGTATTTATAGCATAAGTTGGAATCTTGATTTGATGTTTGACCTAGATCGATCCTGATCTGACAAGATACTAATGAAGATTTGATTAGATCTCCACACACTCCTAAGTTTGAACTTATACACTTGTGATTGTATCTTCTTTATGCATTATCCTCTTGTCTTATTGCACTTAATATTGCGTAGAATATTGATTGAGTATAGTAGGGGTTTCCTTTGTGCATGAGGATTTGAAGGATTGAAATGGTTGATAAACCTAGTATTGATTGCAGTTATGATTGGATTAATGAGATTTAGATACCTACTTATTCCTCAGAATAGTTGCTAGTCCTGAGACGTTAAGTGGTCAAAATCAATCGGATGAATCCTGGACTTGAGCGTTGCTTATGTGTCTCAGAGGTCCTAACCTTGCAGGATAGGTTGAGCGGGTAACTTGCTTATTTTATCTTTATGAGATAAGGTTGATTGAAAAACAACGATGTTACTTCTAGTTCGTTTGATGAATTATGGATTGTTTAGTTTAATCCTTGTTGTGACTCATGTTGTAGTGATGTTTAAAATAAAATAAAAAAGTATTTTCCTCCTCGCACTCACTTTTGTTGTCGTAACAGAGGGTTTGTTACACTGTTAGTCTCATCACACAATGAACAATATATGAAAGTACAATATCAAAGAGAATATTGATTATGACAAACCTCCTCAAAGGTAAATAATCAATAAAGGTTCAAAACCCCTAATCCCCTCAAGGTGGATAACGAATATTCAGTAGGTTATAGTCGTAGTGGATTATGAATTAAAGCTCAAATTTAGTAAGGGGGGCCTCTCATTTTTATTATAAAAAGAAATGAAAGGGGTATTGGTTTGGCCACATCAAATGGCACTGCACTAGAGGAACTAGTTATCTATTTCATGGAAATATAAGACCTTTACTTCTAATCCAAATGTTGAGAATAAGCTCCAAAAAATGGAGAGAATTTTCCAAAGTTTATGTGTGCCACAATGATGAAAATTTTCTAAAATATATAACCCAATATTTCAAGTACTTTCCATCTAACATACCCTTTTCAAAGGGACAATTAGCGAGGTAATTTCTTTAACTGGCTACAAACTCTTGATTGGATTTTTTTTTTAACTATGGGTTACACTTTTTATAACAAGAAGACATCTACGTAAGTGTGTTCCTCATCTCTATTTTCTTGGCATTGCTTCACTGCTAGAGAGTGTCCATAGCCCTAACAAAGTCTGCTTGGTACCATACAAGCATAGTCTCGCTACCAGTGAACATCCATAGCCCTAACAGGTTTACTTGTAGTTCCCACACTATTAATAGTTATTCCAACTTCCTTTTTTATTTCAAATTATTCTCACCGTCTTTGATTCTGAATATAGATATTGTGTATGTAAATAGGGTGTGAAGTAAGTAGGGTGATATGAGAGTTGATTTTGTTTGCTAAGTAGATGTTATGCATTTGATTTTAAGCCACAAGTCTCCCCAAGGACCATCAAAGTAGTAGCTGAATAATTAATGTGAGGTGGATGGAGCTCAAAGAAAATAAGAAGATAGACACTTTCCTCTAGTTATGGATTATCATGGTATGCTCAGTAAGAAGACATGTTCCACGAAAACTATCATTCCATACCCGCATCTAAGAAATTAGTGAAGGTTTTTTCAGATAAAGCAACTCACGAATCCCTAAACTTATAAGAATGTCCTTGGTGTATAACTAGAGTTGGATCTACCCCACATTCAAACTTAGGGATTAATCCACAGGTCAAACAAAGGAGTCAAATCAGCTAACAAAATATCAACATTCAAATTAAAAGATGAAAACAATATGTACAAGAAGTCAAGTGGTGAAATTGAAACCAAATCATAAAAAGGAAAATAAAACTAAAACAACAAAAGTCCAAAATTGAAAATGTTAGTCATCCTCACCCAAAAAAAAAGTAAAAGAAACAATAGTGTGGGATAATTTTGGGAAAGCAATATAGTATGAGTAATATTTATACAAAAATTTGCATTCCATCTCCATAAATTGATATAAGGGTAAAAGGTTCATCAAATAATCTTTTCACACAAGATAAAACATAGCAAGGATGATTTTTAGGACCAAGTACATAATATGGAAATAAAAAATAGTAAAATTATGATGAATAATGATCAAGAAAATCAATATCCAATCAAGCTAATTTTTCTAGCAAATGTGAACCTTTTCTAGTGATAACAATTTGAATTATTGAAGTTCCCAAGGATAAAAAATTGAATAAATTCAAGAATTCACACCCTTTCAACTTATTTCCATGGTTAAGGTCTTGGTGAAATAAAATTTTGTAAACACCATATTTTCAAACTTGGGAATTACATGTGATATCTCTCAGGTCAAGATATTCACCGCCTCTTTGATTGTTGATCCAGATCATTCCAATGATCCTACCATTCATCCCTGATGGTATAAGAAAATGAAACCACTACCATGATTGAAAAACTAAGAAAAGAAGGAAGTAAAATTATGGACAAAATGAAATAAATCAAGAAAAATCAAGATCAAACCATGGCATCAATTAAACGAAGAATAAACTTAAAAGATAATCCTCTAATCCCAATAACATGGAACACATCATGAACATCCTAAAAAAAATATTTGCAATCAAATCTTAGGAAGAATACCATGGGAAATAATTCGGCAATTGAGGTCGACCATTCAAAACAAGGCCCAATAGCAAGATTCCCAAGGTAAAGGTCACAATATGGAAGGAAAATTAAGCGAGGTTGTGAGAATTGATAATCAAGAGAATAATCTGCAAAAAAATTCTCTGATCTAATCAACATATTAAAAATTTCCCTTTCATTTGGTGAAAAAATTAAATATTTCCTCAAGAACCCAACAACACAGGTTGATGGAAATGCTTAGTGAAAACATATTTTAAATTATTTATATTAAACATTCCACCAATAATCAAACGTTTTCGACTCGCTTCCATGTGTAAGTCGCTTAGACATTTGAAAACACCCAATGTTTTAATATCGAATATTGCATGGGATATATTTCTCCAAAGTATCAAATTCTCTTTGTCCTGAAAGATGATTATTGATTTCACAGATTCAAACGATTTCAACATATTAATATGATGGGGAAAGAAGAGAACATCAATGTTATGGATGTAGATAAGAATAATCATGTTGGAAAAAAGCGACTCCAAACAACAATTTTTTTGAAAGATATTTCCATGAAAAATATATCAAATGACAAATCAAAAACAATATATGATAGATAATCAGGGATCGGTTTCCAATTATATGTTGAATTTATGAATATAATGGTAAATTCTAGAGATTGGAAAGTATAGAAATATTTTCAAGGTAATCCAAGCATATAAGTCTAAGAGTAACACTTCCCTAAGTTGTTCAAACATATTTCTAGTCTATAGGGAAGATTGTATTTTGTTGCTAATTACTCAAACAATTTTTTCAACCAGCAGAAATGATAGAGAAGCCTATGTTCAACAAGTTGTCAGTTTGATAGGGAAACTCTTCCCTAAATGACTAACTTATTGAAAAAAAATATTTACAGGAAAAAAAAATGAGACTAAAACTAAAACTAATCAAGGAAAACAAAAAATTCAACTAAGTTCTCTATGTTAAGTCTATGCCACAACGAGGATGGATGAAATAATCTAATAAAACGCTCAATGTAAAAGTAACCATGTGCACAAATCCAAACCTATGATGAAATAAACATCAAAAGGGATTAAAAGGAATTGGAGTGATCTTAATCTGAGCTTAAAATAATTTTAAATATCAACCTTCATTAACTCTGTATAAGATAGTAAATTAAAACTCAAAAGAAATCCAATTAGAATATTTTTTTCCCAACCAGAATTCAATTAATCATAAAGATGTCAAATGGGAAATATTTAAGTGTTGATTTTTATAACAAAATGGAACTGTTGTGTGTAAGATTTTTTAAAAATTCATTTTCATTTATTTGTAAAATGATAATATGTCCATTAAAGAATTACTATAGCAAAACAAATAATGAAATGGTATGGGCAGTGACCGAAAAATTAACACAAATATATAACTAAAAATTTTTGAGGGTGCAAAAAAATAAATGCTTCTCTTATGTCGCAAATAATTTTGCACATAAAACGCCGAGGGAAAAAAATTAACAAGCCAACTCCTTGATTTCTTCATGAGATTCCTTTTGTTTTTATCCAACAATTATTTTGTTAAAAATATAAAATGCAAAAACGAAAACTAGCTAGAAACTAGAAACAAAAATCAGATTACTCCAACCAACTAAAATAAAATATAATCTATAGGATTAAAAAAAATCAATCATGAAGGATTTATCCATTGGGTACATCTTAAATAAGAGAAATAGATAGCCTTACCCATAGGGATAGATAATTCCATATAGCTAGGTTTATTGAAAACCCAAACCAAACCTACAGTAAACAATTATGCAAAGAATAGAAGATAGTTTACTTTATCATACTCCTATCCTACATTACACTGGATGAAAATGAACTATTGGAAATCACAATGCCAATGTAGCCATCCATGTGATTCCAAGCTTGCAACCACATGTTCATAAAGGATTAGTAGCAGTTGGAGGAGTGATAGACAAAAAATAGGAAAAAATAAATCTTATAAACCTCTATCCATCATACCAAGGATGTCATGGTTATTATTCAGGGGAAATCTACCTAAGCAAGATCCCTTCAACCATGCCTCAATTCTGTCATAAAATTGTAATGACCCTTGATTATTAAGTATAATTAATTTAATAATATAATCCTAAAAGATTAGCTAAACTGTATTTATGTCTTAAAATAACATTTCTAATTGATTATTATTAAATAGTTGTTCATGAGGGTTAATGATTAATTTAATTATTAATTAATTCATTAATTAACAAAGTATTAAATTAATGGTGAATAATAAAATATACTACTAATTTAAGTTACGTTCCCGAAAATGGAAACATATTAATGAATGGGATAAGGTATTTAATAATGGGATAAGATATTAGGTGGGGGAGTAAATGAAGGGAAGGTGGTGAAGGAGGAATAAGGGGGGGAAAGGAGTTTGGAGGGGGATCATTCTACGGGAGTGGAGAAGGATTTTGGGAGCTCTGAGTATTGGAGGGAGGGTGAGACTTTGAGAGTTTGGATTGTAGCAGTGCACCGGGGTTGCTGGGGGTTTTGGGCACGGAGGGCTAGGATATCCGTTGATATCCTAGGGCTAGGAGCTAACTAGTAGGCAGGGAGGACGGTTTTGGGTAGTGTTCTAAAGAAGAGGGAAGGAAGCAAGCTGCGGACAACAGGAAGGATTATTAGCATCAGAGTTAAGGTATTTCTCTAAAATTTATGCATTGTTGTATTATGTTAGAAAAAAAATTATTATTCATAGTAAAATTTGAGTTAGAAATTACTGTGAAAGTTTATCAAAATAAATTGATGTAAAATTAAATCCGGCTTTTACAAAAATCAACAATGATTATCATAAAATTGGTGGGGGGAGTTCACGGGAGAGTAACATACCTTCATAGAACCATATATGAAATTTCCTTGACTTTATGACAAATCCTTAGTGCTAATATAATCATTACTTTAAGAATACAAGCCAAAACAATGAGGATTTGACATAACCATCGGTCTAGACTGAGGTCCCTCACTGTCTTTCCAAGTCTCTCTGGGATCATACTTCAAATAACCAACAAATTGAGATGAATTAGTTGGATTTGATAATATACATGGACTATCATCCACCATGGTATAAGGCATATCATTAAGACTATGGTGGAAGCCACTAATGTTAGTTATCTTAATTAATTGTCTAATTGTACAAGAAGATTATTTATTAAACATAAATATAGGAAATTCAATAGAAGGATAATTTAGAAATAGGTTTGTTACAACATTTCCTTCATCCATTGTAAAAGGTTGGTCAAGAAGAAGATTAATAAATTATGTTGGCATATTTTACAGAAAGAGTGTGCTTGTCATTGATGGAAAGAACAACAACGGCGATGGAAAATAGGAAAAACATAAGCTCAGGAGGAGGAGCGAATAGTATGCAGAGATCAAAGCTCGAAAGGAAAAGTGTAAGCTCAGGGTGAGAAGCCTCAGCAGTCGTCTGATCAAGAAATCGACCGTGTTGATCGTTTCATTTTATGGACGTTAGTCATATGAGTGACCGTGGGCTTAAGGATCATTGGAGGATCATGACCATCAGATCTGCAAGTCAGATCAACGAAAAGGATGAATTGTGGGGACCGAAAGGAGAATCAAACGACTCACTAGTTATAATCCCGCAATCACTCTGGATCATCATATCTCATAGACTTGAATATCAATGACTGTGGTTGATCCAACAAATGATCAGTTTAAGTCATATCAAGTTGTGACCTTTAGATGTGCAATCACCATATCAACATCAGGGATAGATTGCGAAGATCAAAAGGAGAATTAAATGACTCACTAGTTCCAATCCTGCAATTGGTCTAGATCATCAGATCTTGTAGACTAGGATATTGACAATTGTGGTTGATCCAACAAGCGATCAAATTAAGTCGGATTGAGTTGTGATCGTCGGATGCGCAATCGCTAGATCAACGACATGGATATATTGTGGAGAACAAAAGGAGAATTAAATATCGTGATATTTACAATCTCGCAATTACTCAGGACCGTCAGATATTATAGCCTCGAATATCGACGATTGTGGTTGACTCACCAACGACGCACAAATTCAAATTGTGGATTTTTGGTGACGAGTTAAATCACTCGCGGGTTATGGTTCCGCAATCATCCTTGATCGTTGATCTGCTTCGAGTGTCTTCACGACCACTGGATCCCATTTTAGTGGAAGGATGGGATAAGGTAAAAGGGATGAGAGTTCGATTATCCAAATACCTGTCAACTGTCGGATCATTTCAAGTGGAAGGAAAGGATAATCTAGAAAATATGAACCGTAGATAGATCGAGTTATCAATCTAAGAACATGATTGACGAACATCATTCACTTCGGATATAAACAGGCAAGGTGGTTACACTCTGGAAAGTTTGAGATTTGAAATTCCCAAAATGCGAATTTTCGTCAGTCGTCGAATCATTTTCAAGTGGAAGGACAGGATAAGCTAGAAAAGATGCACTGTAGATAGATCGAGAAATCGATCTAAGAACATGATCGATGAACATCATTCACTTTGGATCTAAAGATGCGAGGAGGTTAAGCTTCGAAAAAATATCACTTTAGATTTTTCAGTTTGATATTTGAAAAACCCGAAGAATCTGAAATGAATAAGGACCATCAGATCTGGAGAACATACGATGACTGTTAGATCAAGAAGATCTACGTTAGTAGAGTACATCAGCAAACCTCATCCGCAAGGACATGTGTCAGACCATGTCGACAAAGGACATGTGGTGGACCACATCAACAAAGGACATATGTGGCAGACCACGTCAGCAAGGACACGAGTCATCCGATTTGAAAGATAACTTTGGGTGTATTCTCATCCATTGATCAAGATACAGTGGAAGGATAGAATAAGTATAATATCCGAAGGCTGAGAGTAAAAGGTGGCCATCCATCTCAACGGTTGATTAAGTCTTGGCCATCAGATTAAACCTTGTAAGAATCAAATATGATGATTGATCCGTTTCCATGAAATAAACGTAAACCGTCTTATCTCTTCGGGAAATTTGACTCAGAAGTTTTGAAAGGTTTCAAACCCAAAAGCTTTGAAGGGATAAATGTTGAAGTTATGACAGTCGTCCATTTCAGGATATTGAATCGTGACCATTGAATTGATAAGCGCTCAAGCACTCGTTAAGCCTAGATTTTGGTCACCGCCATTGGTCATGTGAGATAAGATATTTAAATAAGATATAATCCAATGACACTAATCAAACCGAATCTGATTGAAGGGTTACTATTTCATCTTGTGATTTCTTGATCAGTTAGGATTCAGTTACACTAACTAAATCATCGTTCCTGAGCTGTTGAATCATTCATTCTTGAGCGTTGGAATAATGGATCTCGAGCATTTTGAGTTTCCCGAAATGAGTGTTCTGATATTCCTGAAATGAGTGTTCTGAGATGTCCGACTTGAGCATTGGATGTGGGAGTGTAATGGTGGATGAGAGCATGAATAAAAGGATAATGTCATGACATAGAGAGGCTGGTGTTTCTGTGCAAAACAAGTTGAATTGTATGTAATGGAGAATACATCATGAACATAAAGAGACAGAACAGTGAAGCATGATCTGAGAGAGGAAAAAAAGCCGAGGAGCACAAGAAGAGATAGAGAAGAAGAAAAAAAAGCGCAAGAAGATGCCAGAAGGAAGATGTTGATGCAGGCAGAGTAGAGCAGTGTAGCAGAACAATGATGAGATTAGTAAGCCATTGATTAATATTATATCACTGTAATGAATTTCGGTAACAAAGATTTATATCTAAGGGTGGTAGGGAGGTTCTAGGGAGGATTTTTGTCTTCAAAGTTTCAAGTGGGTGATTGAACACAGGGAGTTGTAGCTTCCATCTGGTGGCATCCAGAGAAACCAGGGTGGTGCAAGGGAGAATGATTGTTCTTTGTTACACAGATTGGTGTCTGTGTGACTGGAAGTTGGTGCTTCCATCCAGTTGGTGCTAGAACACTCAGGGAGTTGTTTCTTCTTTCTAGTGGGTGCTAGAGAAACCAGAGAGTTGGTTCTCTCAACAAGTTGCAGCTTGTAAAACAAAGGTGGTATCTTCACAAAGAGTGGGTGCTCATAAGAATGATAATGTACAGAATATAAATACTACTTATCATATTAAGAAGAAGAGGTTTTCTCCCTTTATGGGTTTCCTCAGGAATATATGTCTATGTATACTTCATGTGTGTGATTGATGTTGAATACTCTATTTCTTACTTCCCTGAAATATTATGATCATCATTAAGTGTTATGTAATGAGTTTTAAATGGGTATAATTGTTTAAGCACAGTAACAACTGATTCACCACCACCCCCCCCTCTCAGTTGCCTAACAATTGGTATCATAGCAGTTTCCTTTTATCTAAGGGTAGATCTTAGAGCTTAAACATGACTAGCCATGAAGTAACTTCAACCAATCAAGCCCCCCTGTTCAATGGAACAAACTTTGCCTTCTGGAAAGTTAGGATGAGAACCTACATAATGGCTTTAGGTGAAGATGTGTGGGATGTGGTAGAGACTGGTTATGTAAAGACAGATGTACTAGCTTCTAAGGATGAGAAGCTAGAATTCAGCTTCAACGCTAAGGCTATGAATGCTATTTTGAGTGGTCTTCCAGAAGAAAAATTTGTAAAAGTTATGCACTTAGAATCTGCCAAAGAAATGTGGGACAAAATCATTATAAGTTATGAAGGTAGTGAGAAGGTAAAGGATGCTAAGCTTCAAACCTATAGACTACAGTTTGAATAGCTAAAGATGAAAGAGGATGAAACTGTTGGGAAGTATTGTCTGGGAGTTGAAGAAATAGTAAATGTAATGAAAGCACTTGGGGAAAAAATTGAGGAAGCCTCTTTAGTTCAAAAAATTTTGTGATCTCTGCCAGATAGGTTCAACCCAAAAGTCTCTGTTATAAAAGACCTTAATGATCTAAAACCTCTGCCTTTTGATCAAATTCTAGGAACGTTGACTGCATATGAAATGAGGATAGGTAAAGATAAACCCACCTCTAGAGAAGCATCATTTAAAGCAGATGAGAATGAGGATTTTGAACCTCATGAAATTGAAGCAAAATTTGTGAGAAAACTAAAGAAAGGATTAGGAAAGTATCAAGGCAATTTTCCCTTCAAATGTTTTAACTATGGAAATATAGGTCACTTTGCATATAACTGTCCACACAAGAAGAAGGACCAAAACTTTGAAGATGAAGAGAAGTACAAATTCAAGAGATTTGGTAAAAAGAAAAGTTTATGTGTAAACAATGATTACTCTTCAAGAGACACAGATAGTGATTATGCTTGTGAAGATAAGGTTAATGACTTTATGCTTATGGCTAAAGAGGATTATGATAATAAAATCATAGGAGGTGATGTTAATAATGAAGAAACTATGGTTGACTTGGAAGGAGATATGATCAGTGCTTTGGAAGAAATTGACAGACTCATACTTAAGAAGAGAAAGAAAAAACAATTGTTGATACAGTTCAAGAAAGATAGTAAAAAACATGATGAAGACTTTTCCCTGCTAAAAGTGGAATTAGAAGAGGCAAAGAAAATAGAGGACATTCTGAAACAACAGTTATCAGAGAAGAAGGAAAGATGTGAAGCCTTGGAAGAAGAGGTAGTAAAAACCAGAAAAGAGATGGAGAAGTTTAAAGCATTGTATCTCCAAAATATTCCAAGCATTAAAGCCTCGGCATAACTAAATGACATTCTGAACAAACAAATATCTCCTTTGTTGAAGACTGGTTTAGGTTATGTAAGTGGTTTAAGAAACAAACAACCAGAAAGCAAAGAGCCAGTAAAGATGATCAAGTTCCAAGTCAGCAAACAATCACACCATGCGAGTACTCTGCCACCAGAAGCTAATAAAGACAAGATGATCCCTGATCAAGAACAAAGATATCAGAAGATGGAGCAACAAATGTTAAGAAGAAGGCCATCCTTCAGGTACCGAAATTTCTTCCATGGTTATTGTTTTTACTGCTCTAATTTTGGTCATAAGATTGCAAATTGTCAAATTAAGTTTAGAGACATGCAACTGAGGAGATCAAGAAATAAACAATCTTTGCAACATAGAACCAAACAACCAATGAGTAGACAAAGTTGCACCAATCACTTTGACCTATTGAACAATGAGATCGAATGCTATAACTATCATAACTTCAGCCACAAAGTTGCAAACTATCATCTGAAGGATTACAAAGCAGATCCAAGGATAAAACCCTTAGCTAGAGATATCAGCACATGGAAAAAGAAAGATAGTGAAAAATGTGGGTTAGTACTTTCAGCTCAAAAACAAAAAGACCCCTGGTATATAGACAGTGGATGTTCCAAACACATTACTGGAGACAAGGATAATTTTATGTCTATAAGTAAAAGTAAAACAGGAAATGTGACCTTTGGAAATGATGAACCAGGTAAAATCAAAGATAAAGGGATGGTGAGTTTGAGTAATGGTAAAAGAAAAGGCCAGTATGTTCTGCTTGTAGATGGGATGAAACATAATTTTCTTAGTGTAAGTCAAATGTGTGATAGAGGATGTGAAGTGGTGTTCACTTCCAAAAATTGTAAGATAAAGTCTGTAAACTCAAGACAAGTGGTGGCTAAAGGCATAAGGATAGATATCAATGTATATGTGCTGAAAGAAGATAGAGAAGAGTGTCATCTAAGCAAACATGATGAAATATGGTTATGGCATAGGAGACTTGGACATCTAAACTTGGACCACTTAATCAAGATCACAAATCTTGAGGTAGTAAAAGATCTTCCAAGAATATCAAGGCCACAAGATTATGTGTTTAAACCCTGCCAAGTAGGAAAGATAACCAGGACTCAGTTTAAATCCAAGAGCTCTACTTCAACAGAGAAACCACTCCAATTAGTTGATATGGACTTATGTGAACCATCAAGACAGGAAGGAACGGGGAAGGAAAACTACTTCATGTTTATCATTGATGATTACTCCAGACTCACTTGGGTCACTTTTCTTAAAGAAAAAGCTGAAGCATTTGAGAAATTTAAAAACTTTAAGGCTTTAACTGAGAATCAAACATGCAACGGGCTAAAGGAAGTAATATTAGACATAGGAGGAGAATTTATTTCAAGTGATTTCAAGGAATTCTTTGATAAACATGGGATCAAGAGAGAATACACAATCCCAGGAACTCCACAACAAAATGGAGTAGTTGAGAGGCAAAACATAACAGTTCAGCAAAGGGCCAGGTCAATGATGAATGAGAAGAACATTAGTCAAACCTACTGGGTAGAAGCAATACACACAACAATCCATATTCTTAACAAATCCCACCTCAGACCACACAGTGACAAGACACCTTATGAACTGTGGTATGGAAGACCTGCTTTAATCAAACACTTCAAAGTATTTGGGAGTAAGTGTTGCATAAAGAATAATAATGAAAACATTGGAAAGTATGATGACAGAGCTGATGAAGGCATCTTCTTAGGATATGCTACCAATAGTAAAGGATATAGATTCTTTAATAAAAGATTGCATAAATTAGTTGATTTCATTGATTTAAAGGTTGATGAAGGAGTCCGAATAAGAGAGGTGAGCAATATTGAGTCTGATACAAAGGACACAGCTGAATATGAAGATGAAAAAGTCCAAGAATCATAAGAAGAAGACTCTGAGTTAGATACAAATACTCTGCAGGACTCAAACCAGGAGATCAAGACAAAGACACCCTCGAGAGTTATTAGGAAGAATCATCTTGAACATCAGATAGTTGGTCATCTAAACCAAGGAGTTCAGACAAGAAAGCAATTGAATAATTTCTCAGAACAATCTCAGATTGCCCTTCTATATTTGCTTGAACCTAAAGACTTGAATGCAACCAATGAAAATGACCATTGGGTTAAAGCCATGAATGGTGAACTTGACCAGATTGAGAAAAAAAATACTTGGGACATGGTTCCCAGACCTGAAGGTAAAAATGTCATAGGTTCAAAATGGATCTTTAAGAATAATTGAATGAGCAGGGACAAGTTGTCAGGAACAAAGCAAGATTGGTCTATAAGGGCTATGCACATATTGAAGGACAAGATTTTGATGAAACCTTTGCACCAGTGGCAAGATTGGAAGACATCAGAATGTTTCTTGCCTATGCATGTCATAATAACTTTAAAGTATATCATATGGATGTTAAGTCAACATTTCTTAATGGAGATCTAGAAGAAGAAGTATATATGGAATAACCTGAAGGATTTTCACTGATAGATAATCCTAACTTTTTCTGCAAGCTGAAGAAAGCCTTATATGGGTTGAAACAAGATCCGTGTGCCTAGTATCATAGACTAGATAAGTATCTTTAAGACAAAGGGTTCAAGAGAGGAACAATTGACAACAATCTATATATCAAAACATAGGGTAATTATTTTCTCATTCTGTTGGTCTATGTAAATGACATCATCTTCAGAAGTAATAATGCTTCATTGGTACAATGGTTTTCTTCTGCCATGCAGTCTGAATTTGGAATGTCTATGATAGGGAACTATCATTTTTTCTTGGCCTACAAATTACTCAAAGGTCTCAAGGAATATTTATTTCTTAATAAAAATATCTAAGAGAAATATTGAAAAGGTTTCAAATGGAAGATTCTAAACATGTGAGCACACCTATGGTCATTGGATGCAAGTTAAGCAAGCATGATGACTCACCTAATGTTGATCAAAGTTCATATAGGTCTATGATAGGTAGCCTGTTGTACATTATAGCATCTCGTCTAGACATAATGAATGTTGTTGGAATGGTAGGAAGGTATCAGTCTGCACCTAAACAGAGTCATTTGCTAGCTGTCAAAATAATATTCAGATATTTGAAAGAAACAATGAACTATGGCCTATGGTATCCTAGGAATTAGAATTTTCAATTATCAGTCTATTCAGATGTTGATTGGGCTAACTACATGGATGATAGGAAAAGCACGAGCGGAGGTGCATTATTCTTAGGAGATTCTCTTGTAGCATGGTTGAGAAAGAAGAAAGGTTCCATTTCCTTATCGACTATTGAAGCTAAATACATAGCAGCTGCCACTTGTTGTACCCAAGTACTATGGATGATTAAGACACTTGCAAACTTGGAGGTAAAGTATATTGCACTGATCCCAATTCATTGTGATAATACTAGTGCAATTAGCGTGTCAAAGAATCCTGTATTCCACTCCAAGACCAAGCACGTCTCCATAAAATACCATTTTATGAGAGATGAGGTCACCAATCATAGTTTTCAGGTTCATTACATTCCAACCACAGAACAAATTGCAGACATCTTTATTAAACCCCTAGCCAAGACACCATTTGAATATCTCTGTCAGAAGTTGGGTTTCATCCCTTCTCTCACCTAAGAGAGTTCATCCTGTAAAGGGGAGTATGTGTTGGTTGAATATATGATACCTCCAAAAATTACTGCAACAACTCAAGGGGAGCATGTTTTCTTTGACATTGATGTCAAAGGAGGACAAAAGGTCTCATCTGGCTGCTACAGTTGGAGGTCTAAGAAGAATAGTGCAGCCTTTCAGGGTTTCCTTCAATGCCAAAGGGGGATATTGTTGGCATATTTTATAGGAAGAGTGTGCTTATCATTGATGGAAAGAACAACATCGATGATGGAAAACAAAAAAAGTATAAGATCATGGGGAGGCGCAAACAATATGCAGAGATCAAATCTCGGAAGGAAAAGCGTAAGCTTAGGGTGAGAAGCCTCTGCAGTCGTCCGATCAAGAAATTGACTGTGTTGATTGTTTCATTTTACGGACGTCAGTCATATGAGTGACCGTGGGCTTAAGGATCGTTGGAGGATCGTGACCGTCGGATCTGCAAGCCAGATCAATGACAGGGATGAGTTTCAGGGAGCGAAAGGAGAATTAAACGAATCACTAGTTCCAATCCTACAATCGGTTTGGATCGTCAGATCTCATATACTCAAATATCAATGATTGTGGTTGATCCAACAAACAATCAGTTTAAGTCATATCAAGTCGTGATCGTTGGATGCACAATCACCAAATCAACGACAGGGATAGATTGCAGAGATCAGAAGGATAATTAAAAGGACTCGCTAGTTCCAATCCCACAATTTGTCTAGATCATCAGATCTTGTAAACTAGGATATCAACGAATGTGGTTGATCCAACAAGCGATCATATTAAGTCGGATTGAGTTGTGACCGTCGGATGTGCAATTGCTAGATCAACGGTAGGGATAGATTGCGGAGAATGTAAAGAGAATTAAAGATCGTGCTATTTCCAACCCTGCAATTAGTTAAGACTATCAGATATTATATCTTTGAAGATCGACGATTGTGGTTGACTCACCAACGACGCACAACTTCAAATTGTGGAGTTTTGTTGACGAGTTAAATCACTCGCAGGTTATGGTTCTACAATCATCCTTGATCGTTGATCTACTTCAAGTGTCTTCACGGCAGCTGGATCACATTTTAGTGGAAGGATACGATAAGGTAAAAGGGATGAGAGTTCGATTACCCAAATACCTGTCATTCGTCCGATCATTTCAAGTGGAAGGATAGGATAAGCTCGAAAAGATGCATCGTAGATAGATCGAGCCATCAATCTAAGAACATGATCGATGAACATCATTCACTTCGGATATAAAGAAGCGAGGAGATTACGCTCCAAAAATATTGAGATTTGAAATTCCCGAAATGCGAATTTTCGTCAGTTGTCGGATCATTTTCAAGTGGAAGGGCAGGATAAGCTAGAAAATATGCACCGTAGATAGATCGAGCCATCGATCTGATAACATGATCGACCAACATCATTCAATTCAGATCTAAATATGCGAGGAGGTTAAGCTCCGAAAAAATCTCACTTCAAATTTTTTAGTTTGATATTTGAAAAACACGAAGGTCAAAGAGCCAGAAATCTGAAATTAATAAGGACCATCATTTCTGGAGAACATGCGATGATCATTAGATAGGGGAGATCTATGTCAACAGATTACGTCAGAAAACCTCGTCTGCAAGTACATGTGGCAGACCAGGTCGACAAAGGACATGTGGCAGACCAGGTCGACAAAGGACATGTGGCAGACCACGTCAGCAAAGGACATATGTGGTAGACCACGTCAGCAAGGACACAAGTTGTCCAATCTAAAAGATCACTTTGGGTGTATTCTCATCCATTGATCAAGATACAGTGGAAGGATAGCATAAGTATAATAACCGAAGACTCGGAGTAAAAGGTTTCCATCCATCTCAACGGTTGATTAAGTCATGGCCATCAGATTAAGCCTTGTAAGAATCAAATATGATGATTGATTTGTTTCCACGAAATAAACGTAAACCGTATGATCTCTTCGAGAAATATGATTCGAAAGTTTTGAAAGGTTTCAAACCCAAAAGTTCCAAAGGGAGAAATGTCAAAGTTACGACAGTCGTCCATTTCAGGAGATTGAATCGTGACCATTGAATTGATAAGCACTCAAGTGCTCGTTAAGCCTAGCGTCTGGTCACCGCCATTGGTCATGTGAGATAAGAGATTTAAATAAGATATAATCTGATGGCGCTGATCAAACCAAATCTGATCGAAGGGTTATTGTTTCATCTTGTGATTTCTTGATCAGTTAGGATTCAGTTACACTAACTGAATCATCGTTCCTTAGTGGTTGAATCATTTGTTCCTGAGCATTGGAATTATGGCTCTTGAGCATTCTGAGTTTCTCGAAATGAGTGTTTTGAGATGGTCGACCTGAGAATTGGATATGGGAGTGTAACGGTGGATGAGAGCATGAATAAAAGGATAATGTCATGATAGAGAGAGGCTATTATTTCTGTGAAAAACAAGTTGAACAGTATGTAATGGAGAATACCGCATGAACATAAAGAGATAGAACAATGAAGCATGATCTAAGAGAGGAAGAAAAAGCTGAGGTGCGCAAGCAGAGACAGAGCAGAACATAAATCTCAAGAAGATGCTAGAAGGAAGACACCGATGCAGGCAAAGCAGAGCAGTGTAGCAGAACAATGATGAGACTGGTAAGCCATTGATTAATACTATATCACTGTAATGAATTTCAGTAACAAATATTTATATCTAAGGGTGGTAGGGAGGTTCTAGGAAGGACTATTTCCCTAAGAGTTTCAAGTGGGTGATTGAACACAGGGAGTTGTAGCTTCCATCTAGTGGTAGCCAGAGAAACGAGGGTGGCAGGGTGGTGCAAGGGAGAACGATTGTTCTCTGTTACATAGGTTGGTGCATGTGTGTCTGGAAGTTGGTGCTGGAACACTCAGGGAGTTGTTGCTTCCTTATTGGGTGCTAGAGAATCTAGAGAGTTGGTGATGTCAACAAGTTTCATCTTGTAAAACAAAGGTGGTAGCCTCACAAAGAGTGGGTGCTCATAAGAATGATAATGTACAGAATATAAAGACTACTTATCATATTAAGAAGAAGAGGTTCTCTCCCTTTATGGTTTTCCTTGAGAATATTTGTCTCTGTATACTTCATGTGTGTGATTGATGTCGAATACTCTATTGCTTACTTCCCTGAATTATTGTGATCATCATTAAGTGTTCTGTAATGAGTTTAAAATGGCTATAATTGTTTAAGCACAGTAACAACTTATTCACCCCCCCCCTCTCAGTTGCCTAACAAATTCACGGGAAGGGGTTCCATCATCTCCTTCTTCTATATGTACTTTATGAACATCTTGTAATTTTCTGAGGTTTCACCATGTATCATGAGTTTTAAAAGGATCATGAATAGTTTCCTACAAAACAAAACCATCAAAATGATTAGGGCACAAATAATAATAAGTAGAAGAATTAAGAAAATGAAATGTCTCTCTAAAAACACAAATATTTTCAAAGGTAGTATCTTTGAATTATATCACTTCTTTCTTAAGGACAATGATTATTGGTTTTGATTGTGAATTGGTAGGCTCCACGTTGAGAATGATTTCATAGTCAAAACGTTATCATTTTTTTAGAAAGAAATCAAATTTTGTTTAGAAAATAGTATGCATTATATGTGTATTTCTTCTCCTTGAGTTAATTGATAAGCATTGTTAGTTTTCTCCCCTAAAATATGTAAACATGAAATATCTTCCAAAACATACTAATGATTAGGAGATAGGAGAAAATGAGAACAATTTTCATAAAAAGAAGGATGAATAAATAATTTAGTAACTACTAGAAAGACTTCTTGGTATTTATCAATCAAACATGAAGAGGTTATAATGGTACAACAATTATGATCAATGGAATTTAATTCCAACTTCCTTATTTCTGAAGGAGATGTCATGTTTCATGTGTCCAAATTTTCTTTTTCAATTAACTGATAACCATTCCTGTCTTTCTCCATTAGAAAATATGAGCATTAAATGTTATCCAAGACACATTGGTGTTCATTATTAGTAGGAAAAGATAAGAGCAAAGCACCATATTTTTTAAAACAAGAAGGTTCAAGAATGATGTCGAGGAGATAATAATAAAGATGATCAGAGGTGGTGAAACTAAGAAGTTTTTCTTGAATCCCTTTGGTGAAAATAAGGAAAGAATATTCCACACCACAAACATGAACACCTAATTTAGATTCAATCTATTCCATTCTTGAGGTAGTTTTCATATCTTCAATCTCATGACAATTTTCTTGATGATTATCCATAGTTTCCTCCTCCACTTCCTGTGATGGAAAATATATAATAGGAAAATGAGAACCTGACATAACCATTTGTGTGACCCAAAGTGTCTCATTATCAATAGAAAATCCTTCCTTTCTGTGAGCTAAAAAAAATATGAACTCAAATTTAAAACACCAAGGGGTTCTTTGTCATCACCGAGAAAAGGGGGGGAATGAAATGGTGGGAGAATACATATGATTCTTCTAAAAAATAATTTCCTCTCTGATCTATATCCTCCAAAGTGAAGAAAGGTCAAAATTTATGTTGTTCAACCAAATCATCATTATCCTCAACATCTTCATGTGAATCCAAATCAACAAATAAAGTAACATTAAGGCATGTCTTGGATTTTTCATCCACTAGATTATCTTGTCCATTAGAAAGCGAAATCAAAAGTAGAAGTGAATCACTGATAGAGGACATATCATCCAAATGAAAAATATATAAAAAGATATATAATTCTTGTAGAAAAAGTCTTCTAGACATTAATTGTTTCATTTCCTAAGCTTCATAATTTCCTTGCAAAATTTATCATAATCATAATTCTTAAAATCATACAAAAGTCTACACATAAATTGTTCCCATTTGTGAATAGAGGTGGATGAAAAAGTCTCACAAGAGCTTTTAAATCGGGCTTCAAAAGTAAGAGTGAACAACCTACATATGACACTTTCATGGGTAATTTCTAAGAAATACAATTTAAATAGAATTGAATGATATGTTCAGAAGGAAATGTCTCTCCCTCATCATCAATTTAATTTCCTACAATAGATTAACTATATTTCTAAGAGTGCTACAAGATCCATAACGAGAAATACATCTCCTTTAGGGGATTTCAAAAGGATCCTTTAAAAAATAAAAATAATAAGAATTAATAAGAAAGACTCCACATGATCATTTTTTCATTTGGCCCTCCTTCTAGAGCTATTTTTGTTGATAGGTCCAAATGGCCTATCAATCAGGTAAGGGAAAATTCCCAATGGTGAGTACCAATTAAATTTTCTTTAATTTGGGATGACAAATTCTAACCAGTATGTGGGTTTGGTTGCCACTAAAAATTAGAAGAAAAAGAGGAAGACAAAAAATTCCCCCCCAAAATGAATTCTAACTAATCCTAAATCTAATATAATAAAAACAAATGAAAACTACCTATTCTATCTATTTCTAACTTATCCTATAGGAGTAATTCTAAAAAGATAGATACAATATAAAATTGTGTTATTCTTTGTACATAAATAGTTCATGACAAACATCAATATGTTAAAGGAATAAATCTAAAGATATAAATAAAAAATAGTTTTAGATTACACCTGCAACATCATCAATGTATCTATTAGTAATTCAAATAACTCAAACAATACACACATAAATAGTTCATGTTACATATCATTCAAAAACCATAAAATTCAATTGCACATGTAGAGTAGTCCCATATGCAAATGAACACCATGTGTGGTTGCCAAAATTTTCCTTTGACTCTTCATTTATGAGATAATAGTATCACCATCGAACGATGGGAAAATTTTAGTCTTTCTTTTATAAAACAAGGAAGACTATTCATGTTCTTTAACTGCCAACAATTACATTTATTCAATTCAATTATTTTGTCTTATCATGTAATTCAAATTTCCCATACATTTTCATTAATAGGTATATAAACATTATGAACACAATTTAATAAAACTCTTAAGTAATTAAATTCTCTTTGTAGGAAGTCTATGAATCACAATTATTGGAAATATCTTTGAATATATATATATATATATATATATTCCTTGAATTTTCTAGGCATGTTTGTAGTCAACTTGACAAAAATGATTCTACCAACATTTTCCTCACTTCTCTAGATTTCCAACGAGTGTTATCGCA
Organism: Picea engelmannii; assembly: GCA_009831015.1. Taxonomy (NCBI): domain Eukaryota; kingdom Viridiplantae; phylum Streptophyta; class Pinopsida; order Pinales; family Pinaceae; genus Picea; species Picea engelmannii. The sequence goes on along the minus strand of ML783370.1, from coordinate 131,542 downwards.
CTTCATTTCATCTTTTGGAAGTCAAGGACGATATGTCCTATTGAACAATTCACAATCCATCTCTAATCAAATTCGTGCCTCCCGTTTCTTCAATTTTTTTGCCATTTTTGCTACAGATCTAGTTCAAATTATTCCTCAAACATGTTCTCGTCTTCAATATCTTTTCAACAATTCCTCCCATGATCGATTTGGCCTCCTAAAATGTGAGTTATGACTATCTGAAGTTAATGCTAAAAAACCATTGATCTCATTATGGGGTTAATCTCGATCGTTTATTTTGTACTCTAAATCATATCACATGCATTGTGAGAGGTGACTGAAAATGATTTGTATATTTATATTTTAGTTAAATGACTTATACCTTAGGAATTACAAATATACTTTTAAGTTTCATAAAAAAATGTTTATATGTACTCTTTCATAGTTTTAAATTTAAGGACAATGCAAGAACTTAAAAAACTAATTTATTTCTTAAAAGAATTTTTATTTAAGAAAAATTATATATTTTAATAAAAATAGAGTGATGATATTGAGTATTCATACTCTTAGTCTAATATTATTATCAAATTTGTATGTATCAAAGAATAATGCAGTTTAATCGCGCTACTATGATCTATTGATCTATTGTAGTTTTTGCAGTTATTATATATCTTTGACAAATCAGTTGTTCTTTGAACATTATATTTGTGTAGTGATTTCTCTCAAAACAACTTTATTATATAACTTTGACAAATCACACTTCTCTTTGAACATTATATTTGTACAGTGATTTCTCTCAAAACAACTTAAGTGGAAAGATACTAGAATTTCTTGCTAATTTGATGAACTCAAGAGAACTATGAGTAGATTTTTTTTTAGATAGATGTTATACTTCTATTGTAAGAATATAATTTTTAAAATAATATCACATTTTTTAGTAGGACATGAACATATAAACTTGTGTATTGTCATGATAACGCGCTTATATTGAGAGATGCATTTCAGGAGTTTGGAGAACAATGATCTAACTAGTACAGTGCCAACTATTTTAAGATAAGGTTACTTCTCTTAAACAACATGGATATTCTTACTGAGAACTTGTATAGTTTTATTATATAGATTTATAAATTTGAGATTAGATATTATTCCCTTGTTTTATGGGAATCCAGTTCTTTGTCAAGAAGACAAAAATTAGTACAATAAATCTGAATCTGGTAGAAGTAAAAGTATTAATTCTTTTGTCATATATTGTTGCAACAATAATTTGTAGAAGGTTGAAACGGATCAAGGTCGTTGTTGTGTATATATGATTTTGTGTATTTCTTTACGTAAGAACAACGATCATTGTAATGGTCTACATATTTTTTCAATGATTTCGATATTTTTGTAACATCATCCTACTCTTGTTCTTGCAGGGAAAATTCCTTTGAATGACCAGACAAGATGGCATGACTTAGCATCACCCCAATGCATAGAATTTTTGTTATAAGTGTTGGCATATGTTAATTTCTACCTACCAGCATTAAAACCGAAGCTTCTACTCAACCGCCATTACTGTTCTTCCACCACCTATCATGAACACTCCAGAAAACTCTGTCGACACTCCAGATTGTTTCGGGAGGCTCCAGAAGTTTCCTCTATCTCTATAAAATCAAACTCAATGTAGCCATTCTGCAAGTGTGCAATAGAATTGTCAGTTTCTGTGTATTTAGTTGTTTCTTTGCCTCTGCCCACTCATCGTGGTATTAGAGCGAGGTAAGCGAACTATTGTGAGAGTTTGAGAGGAAGTCGTAGCTTCCAGGAGAGCCATGAGGGCCGTGAAGGATGAGGGTTTACTCTTTAAAGTGTTGAAGAAGATTTGATAAGGGTTTAGCCATCGGAGAAGATAAATATGACTTTTTTGGGTCGACCAACCATTCCGGGTTCAATTCGTATTGCATATCTTTTCCCTTTTGAATCTAATGGTGGAGAAAGTTCCCTTAGCTGGCGATCATTTACTCATATACAGTACCGGCGGTTACTGATCTACAGGAGTTGGCGTAATCATTGCTCTACCTTCGTATTTGGATTTTCTGCTTCAGCAATACAAGGAAGATAATCTTTGGAGAGAAACATCGAAGGAGAAGCACGAGCAGGAAATATTGGAAACACCCATCTAAAATGTTGTGCATCAAGTTGCAGAGGTGCACCGACAGGCAGGCATAGCCTTTCCTACAAGGTGCTCATTGAACTAGGTAGTTGTGTTGAATCTTTTTGCGCTGCTGAAATCCTGGAAAGGCGAATCTTGGGTATTTTTGATTTGGTGACAGACGTCTCTTTGAGTAAATAAATTGTCTCTAGAATAAATTTTGACTTGCCCTTTGATTGATTAAAAGTGCTTAAGAAGCTATGTTGAAGTTGTCAGTGAAATATTTGTGTGACTTACACAGTAGTTGTTTTTTCCTATTTTGGTAAAAAAAAAAAATTGGGCTTGATTTTTTTAAGAAAATGGCATCAGGCATATTTCAACAGCTCGTGATTCCAACATTTTCTGGAAAAAATTATGATAATTGGGCATTTAGAATGAAATTAGCATTTGATTCATATGAGCTAACAGATATAGTAATGAATGGTTATATTGAACCACAAGATGAGTATATTTTGAGTGTTGATGAAAAGAAAAAGCTTGATGAAAATAGGCAAAAGAGTAAAAGAGCTTTGTAGATAATTGGACAAGCGTTGGACGATTCGGTTGTTGGAAGGATTAAACCAGACACTACAGCCAAGCAAGCATGGGACATTCTAGAGACAGCTTATCAAGGCACTAGCAAGGTAAAAATCGCCAAACTCCAAGCACTTAGAAGGGAATTTGAAAACTTGCAAATGAAAGATTCTGATTCAATAGATCAATTTACATATCGTGTTAC
>ML783370.1:108426-125632 GCA_009831015.1 Picea engelmannii | reverse complement strand
ACACTCCATATTGTTTTGGGAGGCTCCAGAAGTTTCCTCTCTCTCTATAAAATCAAACTCAATGTAACCATTCTCCAAGTGTGCAATAGAATTGTCACTTTCTGTGTATTTAGTTGTTTCTTTGCCTCTGCCCACTCAATAAGGAGATCAAGGAAATAACTGGTGGCTTTGGAAGGTGAATTGGAAGAGGAGGATTTGGGCTTGTATTCTATGGTCGTTTGCAAAATGGGTTGTAGGTGGCTGTCAAAGTACTGTCAGAAACATAGAAACAAGGGTACAAGGAATTCTCAATAGAGGTATCTATGATTTCTTAATTGATCAGGTTTCATGTTTAGCTATATAAACAACACAAATTTTTGTTATTAAAAATAAAATGTTTTTGTCTCTACACAAGTTCTTGGAAATTTTTTAAGATACGTGAAAAGGTCATTACAACTTACTGAACAAAAAGGGTATAATACATGTTTCTTTGCTTTCGAAATTGCACCATAAAAATCATCTGTCCTTTGTGGGATATTATTGTGAAGGAGAAAACGAGATACTAATTTACTAGTATATGTCCAAGGGAAATTTGAGGGAAATTATCCATGGTATGGTTCAAATCCCGGGTCGTCTTGTCTTTAATCGAGTAAAACAATATCAAAAATATTGTATATTTGTTTGTTTTAACTATGCTTTTCTTGTTGTACAGAACCAAATGCTTTAGAGATGTTACCTGACTGGGAAACAAGGCTGGACATTGCATTGAATGCACCTAAGTGTATTTCCTTCTAGAAAAAACCATGAAATATATATATATATATCAGTTGACTTGTGGTTCTGTGTGGCGTGATTTGTGTTCTCCATTCGAGTTAAACGAGTGTGGAAGATGCTGCCTCTTATCATAATTCTTGGAAGGAGTTTTAGCGCCTGATGTGAAATTAAGGGACTGTTTTCCACTGCATACAAAGATCTATCACACCATATTTCATAGTTTAAACCAACGATTGGAGAAGGATATTCTCCTTGTGTAGTCCCTTCGATATTAGCTTCACGTCCAAGGAGGTTTGCCACATTATAAATTTTGAAGTGAAGTTAAAGCATGATTTCTAGTGTGAATTTAATATAGAAGGAGAAGGTATGCAACGCGCCTCGAATGCACATTAAACTAATGTAAATTGACCAAGGGAAAATGATTCCCCAAATTTTTAATGAGAGATTACACCAGTCCAAAACTATCGTCTCCCAAAATCGTTGTCCATTAGCGTTTCTGGTGTGGCTGGGTACCTGCGCTGCAATAGATGGCATGGATAGACTTGATCCTAGCACCATTTCATCCTCATCAAATGTTTTAGACCAAAGACAAGGCCATAGGTTCCTCTGGTTCGAAGAAATATTGACATTGAACTCATATTTGTTCCAGGTATTCAAACCTATCATGGATTCCTCTTGTAAGGAATTTTGAAGCAATAAATTCTTCTTCTTCTTTTGCAAAGACCTGCAATGGTTGTGTGAGTTAAATTGAGTGGCTTGTTTTTGGCGGGGAATAAAATGAAGTTTTAATTTATATATATCAATGGTGATATTTTTCTTGAGTGATTCCAAGAACGGGAACTACAATTTATTTCCCACAAAGATTGAAGTATTTTCATTAAAATTGCAATTATGGGTTTTTCCCTAAATGGCTACCTTTAGCCGTTTAGGGCCAACCCAAGCCCCACCCAAGCCCTAATTATTGTTGGCAAGAAGTACTAGTTCTGATCCTTGTAGAAGAGATCTTTCCTTCAAGCACAAGAGTGTTGTGAACATGTAGAGAATGTCTTCATAGAGCCAACAACAACAGATTTGGTTTCCATGACAAATGCATAGAAAAATATGCATTCAAGACTTAGAACACTTTCAGCAGAGGCAGAGGAAACATAGGAAGAAATCAAAGAAGAAAAAGTATAGAAATCAAAATGCAGAAGACAAACACACAAAGGAATGGGCACAACAATTTAAAGACCCACAGAATCATAGAGGAAGAGGGAGAAAATGGAAATACAAGTCCAGAATTCAATGCTACTATTTCAGAAAGTATGGCCACTATGAGAGTGAATGCAGAAAGAAGTAGTTAGATCAGAACAAAGCTAGAGCAAATGTCTCAAACAATGAAGGAGAGTCATGTGAGGAAATGGTTATTTCATACCATACATTTGAAGAAGGTCACAACAAGGACCTTTTCTTGTTGGACAATGACTACAACAATCACATGATAGGTAAAAAAAATCTGATTTCTTGCATGGATTCTACTATCAAATATGAAATTACACTAGGTGATGCTTCTCAAGTAAAATCTTTAGGAAAAAGTGTTGTATCTATTTTAACTAAACAAAATAAGAAAGACACGCATGATTTCTACTATGTACCAAACTTGAAACACAATCTGATAAGTGTAGGAAAATTGATAGAACACGACTATGATGTCTTATTCAAAGGCTCAAATGCTTAACTTTGGATAAATCACCCATTAGGAAACTAATTGCAAAAATCCAAATGACTAAGAATAAGATGTTTCCATTAAATTTGAGTGTCAATTTGTCTGGGTCATATGCCCAAAATTTATCAAACACAGATGAGACTCTCTTATGTCATGCTAGGTTTGATCATATATCTTTTAAAAGTCTCAGTCTTGTTCAAAAACATGTAATGGTCAACGATCTTCCTATTTTGAATGAACATGACAGTCCATGTGAAAGTTGTATATTTGGAAAGCATAAGAGAGACAACTTTCCAACATCCTCCAATAGAGAAAAAGAACATCTAGAATCGGTTCACACATAGCTCCATGGACCAATGCAAACCCAATCAATTGGTCATGGTTTTTATTTTATGACCTTTATTAATGATTTTAGCAGGAAAATATGGATTTATTTTCTTAAAAATAAATCTGACACCTTCTCAAATTTTAGATATTTCAAAGGTGAAGTAAAAAAAATGAGTGGAAAGTATGTGAAGGTGCTTGGAGGAGGAGAATACTACTCAAAAGAATTTGCAATTTTTTGTAGACATCAAGGTATCATAATGCAGACCAAAAACATATATACTCCACAGAAGAATGGAGTGGTTGAAAGAAAGAACCAGAACATCATGAACATGTCCAGGAACATGCTCAGAGTGAAGAACTTGTCCAATGATTATTGGGTTGAAGCGGTTTCCTGTTCAGTGTATACTCTGAACAAATATCCACAACTAGTGCTAAGGATAAAGTACCTCAAGAGACATGGAGTGAATCTAAACTAAATGTGTCTCACTTAAAAAATGTGGATGCATTTCTTTTGCACATATCCCTGAATAATTGAGAAACAAACTTGACAACATGAGGGGAAAATGTATCTTCATAGGATACAATGAATAGTCAAAATCCTATAGGAATCATATTCCAGTCACCAAGAAATTTATAGTGAGTAGGGATGTCAAATTTAGTGAGAACAAATCATGGGATGGCCAAGAAAATGAGACACTGGATACCCAAAATCCACTACGAAAAATTTATAATCAAACATAAAGTACATAACAACAAGCAAATCCACCAAGACCATCGGTACAAAGATAGCGAGGAAAATTTGGAAATGATTCTTCTTATAGCAGTGAATTACCCTCTTCAACAAAAAATCAACAAACAAGAAGCATAAGCGAAATTTATTAGCAGAGCAATGACTTTGAATAGTAAGGTCATTTTTCATTTCTATCATATCAACCAACCTTCTTTGAAGCAGCAATGAAATGGAAAGTTGGGTTGAAGCCATGAATGAGGAAATTGAAGCAATAGAAAAGAACAAGACTTGAGATCTTATTGATCTTCCAATAGACAAGTCCATCATAGGAGTTAAGTAGGTTGGCAAAACAAAAGTTAATGAGAAATGAAAGATAGAGAAACATAAGACAAGGTTTGGTTTCCAAAAATTTATCTCAACAACCTCCAATAGAATATGGTGAAACCTTTACTCCTTGTAATGACTCCTTCTACCACTATGTTTTCTTTTTTTTTTTTTTAATTTATTATTTATATCATCAATAACTATATGTATGCTTGTAGTATAGTTGTACATCAAGCTAGCTAGATTGTATTCGACACATTGCTCCAAGCTTTATTCTGATACGACATATTAAAAAAAAATGAGGGACTAATCCATGATTACAAGATGTAACTAAGTCTTAGGTGGCCACGTCATGTCTCCACTCGAATCGACTGACAGTCACTCACATAACCTCGTACGTCTTCTTTATTGTCATGGAAATCCGAGTTTTCTTCCAATTTTGGATTGTCAAACGACGAGATTTGGTGCTTACCTTCGACCTAGAGTTATGATAGCGTAGGGTTTTCCTTCTACCATTTTACTATCTCTCGTTGTTATATTTCATAGTTTTATTTTACAGTTGTTTAGATAGAATATCAAAATACAATTTTCTCATGAACTATTACTTTGTAGCTTTTAGAGAAAATCCCTATGACAATTTATAGATAAAAACCATTTTCATTAGAGTTTTTTAAAATATTGTAAAAAAAAAAAAAAATTTCTATAGTATCTTTATACATTTCTTTATGATCAATATTTGAAAATAAATTATCGATCATTAAATCTTTTCTTATAGAATGGGGTATTTTCTATCTATTTTTCCATACTTGTAACCAAAAAATTAATAAAAAATAATGCTTGCTCTCATAACATATTTCTATAAATGAAAAATAATTCACATATGTTCATTTGATTTTTTTTTCTTTTCTTTTGGAATTGTAAGAACAATTATTTTCCAAGTAAATAATTTTATGAAGACTCACTATCATTTCTTGTTCTAGTGTTTTTTCTTTCTGCTATATTGTTTTAAGGAAAAATGTTATATTTTTCAAATAAAATTATACTATAACCTGTAGTGATTCATTTTTCCCTTTATAAAAGGAAAACAATAACATTAGTATATAAACAATTGATTATTACATTATATTACAACACAGTATAAATTATAAAAACTTATCAAATATCTTCTAGTGCAACTTTGAGCAATTGTTTAAATATAAAAATAAATAAAATTTAGAACAAATATCTAGGTCTACTTTAGAATAATGGAAACAAACTCAGTAGAGAACTAGTTCATCCCAACCATAGACCAAAACAATCAAATCACTTGCTCATGTAATCCCCAAGCCTAATCCATTATTCCATAGGGACTACAAATTTCAAATAGATTGACTCTTTCTCAGAACCATCAAACTCAAATCCCCATCCAAAGTAATCAGTAGCATCCTTCTTCCTCTATACTTGTCTCTTCTTGTGTTGTTAAGTAAAAATTAATAGCTTGCCTAGGTCTTTCTCCAAGTTAGCCTCATCCCTAACCCTAGGGAATATTCTTGGCCTAACTTTGTGCTAGCTTGTTCCCTCACATCCCACATCTTTGGAGAATAGGTTTACACTTGTCCTCATGGAAAATATTTACTTTGATGGTTTTTATCCCTTTTCACTATCCCGTGGAATTATGAATCACTCTTTTTGTAATTGGATTCTCTAATCAGTTTGTTTCTAGTAAAATAAAATGATAATTACAAAATATTCATCATCATCAATGTCTATGGTGATATATTTTAGCACAAGTATTTTCATAAAAACTTTCTCAATATAAGTAATCAACATTAAAAACATTTAAATGTTTATAAATGGAGGGACATTACATCCTCCCCCCCTTGAATTGAACATCGTCCTCGGCGTTCCAATATGATCATCTCAGCTCTAGAACATAATGGATAAACCTTCCTCATGGCCTCTTCCATTTCCCATGTGGCCTCCTAAGGACTAAACTGCATACAATGAACTTTAACCTAAGCGATGGCTTGGTTCCATAGCATAGTTTCCTTTTTGTCGAGAATGCGTAGCGGTTCCACCTGGAACTCGCCTTCTGGTTCCACCTGGATCACATTCCAATTTACAATATGAGTTACATGATGTACATATTTTATTAACATTGAAACATGAAACACATTATATACTTTTAAATTGGTTGGTAGTTCAAGTTGATAGGCCACTAGCCCCACTCTGGAAAGCACCTCAAATGGACCACATTATCGTGGTGACAACTTGGAACTCTTTCCCAATTTGAATGAATTGTTTCTGGGTTTAAATTTTCGATGAACATGATCTCCTACATTGAATTTTGTATGTGTCATTTTCAAGTCTACAAAACTCTTTTGTCTGTCCTGTGCACTTTTCAAATTATGTTTTTCTTTTTGAACAATTTTTTCCATTTATTTTAACATTTCGAGACCCAAAATAATTTTTTCAACTGGGTTGTCTCAACCAACAAGTGTTCGACACTTCCTACCATACATCATTTCAAAAGGAATAAGTTTTAGTGATGTCTGATAACCGTTATTATATGCAAATTCCACCATATGAAGATAATCCTCCCACTTTGTGGGGTAGTCCATTACATACATCTGCAACATATCTTTTGTAATTCAGTTATTCATTTCGGTCTGATTGTCAGTTTGAGGATTAAATGAGGTAATGAAACTCAATTGAGTCTCTAAACCACTAAACAAGGTCTTCCATAATTTTGAATTGAACTTTGTATCCTTGTCTGAAATGATAGTTTTTGGTAAACCATGCATTCTAAAAATTTATTTCATGAAAATATCTGCAATGTTTATGGCATTGTGAGTTGATTTTATAGGAATAAAGTGTGCAACTGCAATACCTCTATTTCCCCCATCTTGTAAATATAATTATATTTTTCTAAAAGACTAGACAGACTGGTTATGTGTGTATTTTGGAAATGATGAACCTTGTTATAGAAGGTAATGTAAATATTTATGTTATAAAAAAATGGAATTTGTTGCATAACTGCTTAGGGGGATTTCCAATACAGATTATGATGCATGAGAGGGAATGTTGAGGGGAGCCGATAATGGTTGAGATGAACCCTTCCAAGCTAATACTTTGCTGGATTTAAATTGCTCAGACCCAGAACAATCCTCCATCCTAGAGAATTTAATTACCAGTCAAGATGGTAGTTGGGAAGTCCTCCTCAATATTCAATGAGGAGATGGACAGAGTTTCCCATCTGGAAACTTCCTGATTTGACCCACGAATTGGGAAATGGACCCACAAAATCTTGTTGTAGAAGGAAATAAAAGAGAGAAAAATCATGGAAAAAATGTAGATGTTGCACACGAATGGTTCTGGTGACCATTTTCTGAAGAGCTAGAGCATGTGAGGCTCTCCAGTTCTGAAGAGAACTAAGAAAACACAATGTTCTAGGTGCATGAAATATTGGCAGCATTTTCTAATCAAGCTGATAAATGGAACTACATAGAATTTGAATGATTGAGTGAACAATTAAAACACGCTCCCTTGCTTGGTGGATAGAAGATTGGACTGCTAGGTTCCTATGAGAGAACGAGAGTAACCTTTGTCCTTTGCTTTTTTTGAGAAAAAGAAGAACTCTCTCTCATGGAATTATACTATGGCTAGGGGGTGGCCAGCTAAGAAGATACCAAGAACAATTGTGCCTATGGTTGGGTGGAAAGTGTGACACCCTTCAACAATTACAACTCTTTGCATATTCTATATAAGTATTTATTTACCAAATCTCTACAGTTTTAGGTTAAAAAATGATATAGAAAGTGTTTAAGAACAATGCAAATTCATCTCTCTGTTAAAATGGCCTGTGAAAGTTAGGTGAAATTGCGAGCATGTTTCAACTGAATTTGATTTTGAAATACAATAACAATAAGGTTTAGAAATTTACCTAGAACCAATCAAGTACCACATTGGTAAAGTCATGCGATGCCTCCTCGAGATCTGTTGAAATCACTCCTCAATTTTGTCAAGGAATGACAAAAAACACCACATGGTATGTTGGGTATCAATGGACTAGTGTGACCGTTTTTCCCAATTAAAATTACAAGAACACATCTATGCTCCAAGAACACACACATGTTCTAAGGAACATTAATGCTTAAGAATTCATGTTTGGAAATGAGTTGGCAGCTTGCGTGGTGGTTTGATGACCGTTGAGGCTACAAGCTCACAAACATGTGCGCATTTCTAAGAATTCAATCACATTCATTCCTGTGCACGTTCTTGGGAATTCCATATCCACATTTTTTACCATCATCTTAATGTGAGTGCCCCATTATATGTTATTAGTCAACAAATTGTCATTAATTACAAAAGTGGTCAATTTAGTAAGTAATAGGCTTAATAATATTCAAAATTCAAGGTTTGGGGGTGGCAATTAGATTATACAAGATGAATAAATGGACCATTTAAAAAATACGTCACCAACTTGCAAAAAAAATTGAATAGAAAAAATCATAGGGTGTATTCATATTTATCCAAATCATTTCTACAACATAACCATGTTTTTTTGGAAAATCATTTTTGTAATCTCTTAATTTCAATTGAGGTTCCTTAACATGGGTCAAGTGGTATTCAATTATTTCAAAAGAGATAGGAGTCAAAGACATCGATTTTTTCTCAATCCACATAACTTTACTTTCACCAGTCTTATCAAATAACGACTTCAACTTATTTATATACACAATACATATCACATGTATGGTCTTCATATTACACTCTTTTCACACTTTTGATGAACCCACAAGGCCATCTTTTTATAGCACCAATATGTAACTAAATCCCTTGAAGTGAGAAATATCAAGCTCACATATATTGGTGAGGGTGCATAACAACTCCCTAATTTTTTTCCTTGTTCTACACACCATTTGACTACTTTGTTGTGAGAAAGATCAAGCTCACATATATTGGTGAGGGTGCATAACAACTCCCTGATTTTTTCCTTGTTCTACCCACCATTCGACTACTCAATTGACTCTCTTAGTTGAGTATCAATTGTCAACTAACTAATTGTTCCAACACGACATTTATTGTGAATTTTGTTTGATGGATGCAATCCCAACAGATATGCATATTGGTGAGAGACCACGACATTTATTGTGAATTTGGTTTGATGGATGTAATCCCAACCGATATCCATATTGGTGAGAAACCAATGAGAAAGGGATTGGCCATATTGTTTTAATTATTGTTATTATGTTTAACTAATTAGTACAACAGTAAGAGACTTTGGAGGTTGCATTCCTTGCACTTGGGGAACAAATTTGGCCTCTCTCTAAGCCTGAAGGAAAGAGTGATGTTGATGGTACCTTGCCAATGTCACAATATATCAATTATGAGCTCAAACATGCCACTTATGGAAATTGAACTTGGGTGGGGAGGTTAACAATAGTTTCTCCCAACCACCCAAGCTAGACCTAACTCACAATCCCATTTTCAAGTTATTAACAAAAAAAGAAAAAATGATAAAAATAAAACCTCGTGTTTCAATTGCAGGTTTGTGTGCATGTGTGTCTTTGTTTATGAGCTTACAATTTGATTTATATTATGATTGTTAATATTATGGCATGTGGGGGTGTGGGTTAGTTTTTTTCCGTGATCTGGGATATACCTTCGCATTAACTGTATCCCGGAGCATCCCTAATCAGACCCCGTGAAACTCTAAAATATCAAAATTTAGTCTAAACTCGAGAGCAAACAGACTCGCTTTTCAGGCAAAAAAAAATTGGGAATCCAGTCAAATTTCCGGGGGTCCTATAGTTAATACGTCTGAGCCGATTGGAACCAAAGAGAAAATGTGTGTTGAAAATTTTGTTATATCTTTCTTTATTGCTTATTAATATCATTAATTAAAAAATTTGAAAAAACTTATGAGAACATGCCATTCCAATTTGCACGGAACCCATATCATCAGACCTGCCCACTAATGTTTGACATTTTTTCTAAACAATTGTGCCCAACATCATGTACGATATATATATTTTAAAAAATAAAATATATAAAATATTTATATACATAAAATAGTTTTTGTTTATATCATTCTTTAATGTTATATTCATAACTTACAAATATGGTTAATATTTTAAAGTGTTTTATTACTAGCAACAATCACTTTATAAAAGTGGTTGATATACGTCGATCGGCGTCATTAATTTTAAAAGGTAGAAAATGACGTTGATCGGCCTATATCAACCACTTTTATAAAGTGGTTGTTGCTAGTTGACGACGTGCATACTTTGGAAACTACCATTAATATATGATTAATTTATTATTTAATTATTACATTAATATAATATATAATAATAACTTATTAATGTAATACATTAATGTGTTATATTAATATATTAATTAATTAATACATTAATAATACATTAAATACATTATAAAAGTATTGATAAACTAATTAATTAATATATTAATGGTAATGTATTTAATAATACATTATTACAATGTTGTAATGTATAAAGTAAACTACTAATACATTAATGTATAATGTAACATTTTAAAATAATAATGCATTAATAACTTAAAGTATGCATTGACTCGTACATTAATAATGTGATGTAAGATAACTGATATAGTAATATATTATTGTAATATCTAAATTAACTTATTGATTGATAGATTAATAATGTAATATATTAATCAATTTATACATTAATATATTGCTAAATTATTAATGCACTAATAAAGTAATACATTATTAGTATAGTAATAATGTAGTCATATATATATTTAACATATATTTAATGTATTTAGTAAAACATTATTAAATTAGTAATAAATTAACAATACATTATTACATTATTATAATGTAATGTATTTTAATTAATAAATTTTAATACATCAATACATCATTAAATACATTAGCACATTGTATGTATTTAATACATTTTAAATGCATTAATGTATTAACATTTTAAATAATGTATTGACATTTTAATAATGTAGTTATATATAGACCTTCATGTTTTTAGTAAAATATTATTAAAATGTTAATACATTAACAATACATTAGTACATTACTACATAATTAAAGTAATAATTTATTAAAATATAAATATAAATACCATAATAAAAATACCTTAATACCTTAAAGAGTAACTTAATAAATACATTACTAAAGTTTAATACATTACTATAATTTATAAAATAATTAATACATTATTAATGTAATACATTAATATACTAAGGTAATAATACAATAATAGAAATTTATTAAAATATTAATACATTAATAAATATATATTTTAAAATAGTAATACATTGTAATACATCATTACATACACTAACACATTTAATATATTAAATCCATTAATAAATACATTACTATTACTAGAATATTTAATACATTAAATTCATTAATAAATACATAAAGTAATACATTATTAAAGTATTAATACATTAATTGAAAATGACCATGATTGATTATGATTGATCATGACATTGGTTTGTTATGTTTGACCATGACAATGACCACGACCATGGTAAAATTTGCTAGACCTTGGTATTCTTTGGGAAGGAAAGGAAGACTATGGTTGATATGGTTAATTATGGTTGACTGTGACCTTGCTTGACCATGATCATGGATAATTATGGTTGACCATGGCCATGGTTAATTGTGGTTGACCTTGGATTACCATGATCATGGTTCATTATGGTTGACCTTCACTATGGATGATATTCAATACATGGTTGAACTTGGTTGACTATGACCATGATTGACTGTGATTTACCATGGTTAACAATGGATAACCATGTTTCACAGTTGTTTTCCATAAGTGACCATGAACATGGTTGACCAAGAATAAGGATGGCATTCAAGTAGCGACATTTGGAATTGTTTGTCAGATTACGACAACTTGATATTTGTGTCACATTGCGGCAATGAGGCTATGTTCTTGACATTCTGACGATGAGGCTGTGTTAATAACTATTAACACTATTAGGCATCAGATTAAAAGGTGATTAATTGTACCCATCTCCAATATGTTACATTATGTGGCATTGATTCTACCACCTCTTGTTCATACAATTAGAGCACGCTGGTCCCAACCCTACAATCCCATGAACACAACAATGCCTTCGTACAATCAGAGCATGCTAGTCCCAACCCTACAATCCCATGAACACAACAATGCCAGTAATAGTAAAGATCAAAGTTTGGATATATTTTGTTAGTTGTTTTTTTTTCATTGTTTTGACTTTAGGGTTACATTTATGACTTTAGGGTTATAGTTAGGGTTTTCTTTCACTGTTTTGGAATTAGGGTTATATGTACAGTTTAGCTATTATAGTATTTCGGCATTTATCAGTCATAAATTATATGACTGTGCTACATAATGTAACATATTGGTCAATTTCCAGATTACGACGACTTGATATTTGCGTCACATTTCAGCAATGAGGCTATGTTCTTCACATTCTGACGATGAGGTTGTGTTTATCACATTGCGAAAATATGGTTATTTTCGCCAGCTTGCAATGAACGGGATAAGTTCATCACATTGCGACGACAGGATATTTTCATCACATTATGATGACATGATATTTGCATCGCATTGTGATGACAGGGCTATGTTCATCACATTGCAATAACAGAATATTGTTTGTCACATATTGATGACGATGGGGCTATGTTCATCACATTGCGACTCCAAGATATTGTTTTTCACATATTGACGACGAAGGGATACTTTTTGTCACATATTGACAACGACAAGGATATTGTGATGACGAGGCTACGTTCATCACATTGTGACGAAAGACATTTAAGTAAAAAGTGGTTATGTGACGGACATAAATGACATTTTTGATGGACATAAATGACATTTGTGATGAACATAAATGTCGTATATTCATCACATAGTGATGATAGGACATTTATTTCAATGACGAGGCTATGATCATCACATTGTGACGAAAGACATTTAAGTAAAAAGTGGCTATGTGATGAACACAAATGTCCTATGTTCATCACATTGTGACGAAAGGACATATATTTTAACGACATGGTTGTGTTCATCACATTGCGATGACAAGACATTGTTTGTCACATAATGATGATAGGATATTTGCATCACAATCGAATAATGAGGATATGTTCATCTGATTGCGACAATGAGGCTATGTTTGTCACATTGTGGAAATATGGTTATGTGCATCACATTGTGACGATGAACTAATGTTTTTCACATTGCGACAATATGGTTATGGATAGCCATGGTCAGCTATGGAAAACAACTGTCAAACATGGTTAACGATTGTCAATTATGGTCAACCACAACCAACCATGGTCATGGTCAACCAAGGTCAACCATAGTTATGTTCGCCACATTGCGACAATATGGTTATCTTTGTCGCATTGTATGTTCATCGTATAAGGCTATGTTCATCACACTATGACAGTATGGTTATGTTCTTCTCAAAACAATGGCATGGCTATGTTCGTCACAACGTGGTCATGGAGTTTAAATTATTGATAAGTTACTAAAGTAATACATTATTAATAAATTAATATATCATTAATTAATACATTTCTAAAGTATTATTACTACACTAATAATGTAATACATTAAGAATACATTATTACAATAATAATATATTAAATAAGCATTCAATGCATTAATAAATTCATTACTAAAGTGTGAATACATTAAAATATTATTAAAGTATTAATACATAAATAAATAATACATTAAATTAAATTAAAATTAAAATTGTTAAATTATTGTCATTACATTATTATTACTAAATTAATATTATTTAAATTATCTTTTAATTATTATTTTCTTATTATCATAAATTAAACCTTAATACAAATAACTTTAACTTTAATAAAGTTATAACCCTAATTTTAATAATCTAACCTTAATCTTAATGACTATTAACAACAATTGAAATATATAACAAGAATGATAACTTTCCTTTAAATTGTAATGCATTTATACTAAGATTAGTGTTAAGGCATCTTGTGTTGATATTTATAATATTGTGAATTGTGAAAAATTTGTTGTCTATATGCATAAAATGGGTTAATAAATATTATAGGCATAATGCATAAAATGTGTTAATAAATATATTACATTATTACCATAAAACACAATTCATATTTATAACTCATCCAAAGTTGTATTTATATTTATAATATTGTGAAAAACACTATTTACATGTGTAATTTTACTATTTTATAATATTATGAAAAACATTATTTATAATATTGTGAAAACACTATTTTAATGCATTAAAATATTAATAAAGTATTAATACAATAATAAATAATACATTAAATTAAATTAAAACTAAAATTGTTAATTTATTATCATTACACTCTTATTATTAAATTATTATCATTACATTATTATTATTAAATTCTTATTATTTAATTTATCCTTTAATTATTTTTTTATTATTATTATTAAATAAACCTTAATACAAATCAAAATTATCATCTATGTATAACACACATAAATTTTGTATTTATATTTATATATATATATATATATATATATATATATATATATATATATATAAATTTGTGCAGGATTTGTTGGTTACGTGATTAACCCGTGACTTGAGAAACCTCAAAATCACTAGGGGATCGCACCCAGCCTGAGCCACACCAATTCTTAACATGGTTGGATTTTTTGTCTCTACAGATTTTGAACCAGTGACTTTAGTATTTATATTTATAATATTATTAAAAACCTTAACACACAATTTTATAAGTATTGACATAAATTTTATATTTATAATATTATTAAAAACCTTAAGACAATTTTGTAAATATTAAGAGTTTACTTTTTGAAACATTTAAACCTTAACACACATTTTTATATATTATACTATATTTAATATACATATAGCATATGGAATAATATATTAAGTATAACCATAATATATATAGCATATGGAATATATTAAGTATAATCATAAAGGAAGTAAATTCAATACTTATTATTTTTTCCAAGAGAAAATTAACTCAAATTTATATAGAGTATAAATTCGTTTATAAAGCCAGCAACAAGCTGTGACGAAATCATTGCAACTCCAACATCCATGCACAAAGGCATACAAGATACCACAACCCAGTACAAACAAAAACCTTAGCAAGCAGGCTGTGAACAAGTGACCCAAAAAAATCCAAGGCAAAAAACCCCAGTCGGAAATTATAAATAATAATAAGTATAAATAATATACTTATTATTTATTACCAGCGACAGTCGGGAATTCATTTTTATTACCAGCACCATACAAAAAGCGTAATATTTATTTATTTCAAAATGGCAGGATCCAGGATATTAAAAAAAACAAGATCCAGTGGTCGGTTATTTTTTCATTAAATAAAAGTCAAGTCAAAAGTCAAGTCGGATTAAATAAAAGTCAAGTCAAAAGTCAAGTCGGGTGAGCACATGAGAGCCTCCAATATCTCGTTCTCCACGGATTGACAACCACGCCAATTCTAGAATGCGGGAAAAATAAGGAAAATCACATGGCCTTTTGCCATTGGTCGTACGTAAAAAAACAACACATCATTGAATTCCAAACCCTTAACACATGGGTGGAACGTGAAAGCTGGGCAGGGTGGCCTGCACATTAATTTGTTATTGGAACTTTCTACAGGCAGCAGGGCCCACATCATAATGACCTCACCACCACGGCGTGAGTTGTTTCCCATCAGACGTGGGTTGTCTCATGATTTTCAGGCAACCTACATTTCCACCCAAGGCAAGCAAGAGGGGAATTGCAACCTACATTTCCACCCAAGCCAAGAAAAAATAAATTAAAAAAAAATGAGACAAAGCTTGTCATTCTGACTTTGAATTTGGTAGGAAATTGTATGTTTAACAGCTACAACGACCAAAGGAAGACGAGTTAGGTTACCCGCAACCCTATCGGAATATATTTTTAAATATGCCAATGTATTTTTAAAACATTTTAATTATTGGGGCAACAAAGTCGCTGTTTACTTCATTGTTTCTGGGATTTCAAAACAAGCGGCGGCTGGTACAGTAACCCGTGGCGGCAGGTACAGCAACGAGAGAAATAAAAATGGGATTTCAAAACAAGCGGCGGCCGGTACAGTAACCCGAGGGCATAAAAATCCAGCAGGTGGCCGCAGGCACAGTAACTAGAGGGAATAAAAATCAGTGGATAAATAATACGTGGCGGGCATTTCACAATCCACGAACACACCGTAAGGAGGCTGTTATGAGATGGTGGCTGGTAATATGAAACGTTTGGCTTGATAAATGGAACTAGTGGGTATCAGAAGGTCTGTTCAGAAGTAGAATGTAGGTATTTATTTAGATGTCACGGTTTAATATTAATCATTTAAACTTGGTAATTATATATCTTTATAGTAATTTTTTAATGTGATTAAGTAAATGTTAAAAAATAAACATGTTAACTAACTCATTGATAAATGCAAAAAAAAGTTATGAACAATAAATCTGACCCATTAATTTTGGAGTACGACTAAAAATATGTCAGCATAATTGTGCTCATTGTCAATAGATATATACCTTTAGATGTAAAAATATTAATTTATTTAAAATAAAATTTATTTATTTAAAAATATTAAAAAATTATGATAGTTTAATTTGTATGGATTGTTTTTATTTGTAATAATAATAATAATTTAATTTAAAAAAAAAAAATTGTATATGATAACTCTGGTTTGTGGAAAAAGTAATCTTTTAGGTCTAGGTTTTGACTACTAAAAAAATTAGATTTAGGGTTTTGACTACATCTTATTAAATTTAAATTTTAGTTATTGAAAGCGTGCTTAATGTTTAAGAAGATTAGAGATTGGACTCTATTCTATGCACCGTTCTGTGAACAAATTTTGTTTCCAAAGCCATATTAGATTTAGTTTTCAAAATGAAGATTAAATCAATGATCCACTTCAAACTGGAATTTTGTGTAGCTGTGGCATTGTTTGCTTCTCCCAGTTTTAGTCAGCCTGGTGAGATTCATAACTCTCCTTCAAGTTATAACAATCTGTTATCGATAATTTGTACCCAGCCGTTTCTTGAAAATTATGTAGTCATGTAATTTGCAGGATTCGTTAGCCTAAACGGTTTTCAAGTTGTAGCAGACAGATTATTGATAAATGGTTTCTGTGGATAACGCTTGCAGGGTTCATTAGCCTAGACTGTGGAGGCACGACGAATCAAAATGACAGCGCTGGTATACAATGGATCACCGACGATGGCTATATTGACGCTGGAGAGAAATCAGCAGTTTCGAGTGTCGTAGGAGTAACATCAGTGCAGATGAGCACTCTTCGGAGATTTCCCGAAAGAAATAAGAATTGCTATGATATGATTCCG
>ML783370.1:39989-54845 GCA_009831015.1 Picea engelmannii | reverse complement strand
AATGTAGCCCAAGTATTGGACCATGTTCATGCCAAAAGATCATTTTTCCAACTTGGCATGTAGCTTGTGTTGCCGCAGAGTGCTCAAAACCTGTTGAATATGCAGCATGTGATCCTCCCACATTTTGCTGAAGACGAGGATGTCATCCAAATATACCACCAAAAAGGATTTGGTGAAGGGTCTCAATACATCATCCATCAACCTTATGAAAGTGGTCAGTGCATTTTTTAAGCCAAAGGGAATGACTAGCCATTCGAAGAGACCTTCTTTAGATTTGAAGGTTTTCTTCCATACATCAGTTGGTTCGATGGGAACTTGGTGGTAGCCAGACTTTAGGTCAATCTTATTGAAGAAATTTTCCCCCTTGAGTTGGTCAAGAAGGTCATCAATCGTGGGAATGGGGTACCAGTTCCTGACTATGATTTTGTTTAAGGCTCTGTAATCAATGCAGATTTGCCAAGTCCTGTCCTTATTCTACACCAGTACAATCTGGATTCTACAAGGGGAGGATCTAGGTCTAATGTGCCCCTTTTGAAGAAGATCTTGGATCTGATGCCTGATTTCGTCATTTTCCATCAGTGAGAGACGATAGATTGGTCCATTAGGTAGAGGTGCATCGGGGGTCAAATCATTTGGATGCTTGATTTGGCAGTGTGTCAGTACCCTTGTAGGTGAGGAGAAGATGTCTTTGTATTCTTTGACGATCCCGTCCACTTACTTTTGCTGCAAAGAGAGGCTCTATGTAGAGGCAAAATATGTGGTGGTGATCTTCTGCTTACTGTGAGCATAGATTACAAAGAAGACAAACTTCCCAGTCTATGAAATGACCTTACTGCATTGCTTAGCATAGATTAAAGAAATAGCAGTAGGCAATGCTACCTCTGGTATCCTGTACAATTGTCTACCCAAAGTAATAATAACATTATGGGGTCTAGACTCATACACAACATGACACTTCCACAAATATGGTTTTCCTAAAAGAACATCACAAAATTCAAGGGGAGCAATATCACATAATACCTCATCTTTGAAAGGCTTAATGTCGTAGGGTGGACGACACTATTAGCTAACACGGAGATCTCTTCCTTGGTGAAGCAAGTCAATGCTGTAGGGTTGCAGGTGCAGTGTCATTGGCAAGTCGAGCCGCTTGATGACCTCTATTGAAATCAGGTTCTTCTGACTACATCTATTGACAATGAAATGAAGTGGAGCCCCCTTTACCCACCTTTGCATGTGAAAGAGGCATTCCCCTTCCTCTGGTTCTTCTGGTTCGCTTGGCTAGACTTTGGTGGTAGAAACAGTGGCACTGGGTTTAGCATAGATAATCCGCTTCCCTCCTTCAGGATTTGATTCATAATCATAATCGACCTCTGACTCAAAATCCTTCAGTTCATCCATGAGTGACTGTTTGGAGCAGCATTCTTCAGTGTTGTGCCAAGGGACTTTATGGTACTCAAACCATTTTATCGTGTCCTTCTTCATCTTCTCATTTCCCTTCTTGTGTTGCGGCTTCGACTAGTTTTTTTTATGGAGAACATCTCGACTTGGTCCCTTGTTGTGTGGGTTGGGGCCTCCTTTTCCCTAATTTGACTGTGAGGGGTTTGAAGATCCAAACTCTTGCCTTTTCTACTTAAATTTCTTCTCAATATTGACAGTGTATCTATAAGTCGTGCCCAATGAGGTGATGTCCAGAAACTCCATTTTTGTTTAAATGTATCTATGAAAACAACCACGGTATTTGAGCACCAAATGATTCTTAGAGTCTTTGATACCCAATTTGGTGCACAGGGTATGAAAAATATTGGTGAAATCTAGTATTTTCTAGTCCCTTTCTTAACGTAGGGTGGTCCATCTGGTGTACTGGTTCTCGTAGCTTCCAACATGGTAGTACTTTTCTTTAATGGTGTCCCAGAAGGAATCCCATGTAGGGGCCACCACAAACATTGTAGATTCCTCTATGGATCTTTGCTTAGAGTAAGTATCCCACCAGTATTTAACATGGGGAACGACCTTGAGGAGTGAAAAAGTGATATTTTCCCTATCAAAAAAATTGTGGACCGAAAAATACCCTTTGAGCGGATTCAACCATTTATCTAGAACATCTGCATCTATCAGCCCTTCAAATAAAGAAATATCAAAATGTACATGTACCTTGAAGGGGGTTTCATGGTCATTTTATGAAGATGCTTCTCTTGTGGGCAATCGTTGAAGGATTTGTGTGAAGTTGTCCATCATTTCGTTCCTTTGTCGCGTGAGGGCTTCCTCGAGCAACATTTTAATAGGATCTTATGATCCATCATATTTATTTTTGTCCCCCATGGGTTGTTGTCAAGCTCGGTGTGGCCGATCTTGCAATGGCTCAATTGGTTCGAGTACCAAATTCTTGTACCCATATATTGTTGGTGACATGCACAAAGAAAAATAAATGAAGAGTATACCGCTTTGATACCACTGATCTGGATTTAGGAGCGGAACGAACAGATTAACAAATTTAATACAATAAACATGAAGATATGAAGAATAACACATATATCCAGTTAACAATATCTTATATTGAATAATGAAATAGGCTGAAACTATAAAGTTGCAGAACTAAAACACTTGTTCGAATGGCGGTAGCTATCTCTGATAAGAGATGTGGCTGCTACGCGCATCCGTTTGAGCAGAATGAATTATAATGAGACTCTAGAGGCCTTTTTTGTATTACTCATGAATGAAAAAACCCTAGACATCCAAAAGCGTAACCCTAGGAGGTGAAATGTCAAAAGTCATGTGGGCCCCTATGGGTAAGTTGGTACCTCAACTTACCGGGGTTGTAACTTTTTCATACGACCTCTGTTTTAGGTGCATGATATCTCGTTGGAAAGGTCTTTCAAAGAAATACACATTTCGTTGTTAAACTCTAACTCTGTCTACAATTTGACTGTGGTGAGCCAAAAAAACACTGTTTAGGCCTCCAAAACGGCCCTGGATGTGTAACAAGATGTGTTGACATGAAAACATACAAAATAATCCATTTGGATTAGGTGAGAGGCCACCAATATCCACCTGGAATGTGTGTAGGCTTCAGATAGCCCCAAAAGTGTAGAACCCAAAATTACAAATAAGTATAGAAGAATGTGTTGAAATAAAAACGGACAAGAGGAGCTAGTTGGAATAGGTGGGTGGCCACCAATATCCAACTGGATCATCTACCCACTTGTCTCTTGTCTATGTTAAATGGAGTAATTCCTCCATTATTTTTTTGTCACTAATAGTGGATAGGCATCTTAAATGCACAGAAAAGATAGGTAAGTATGCATTTATTAGGTAGGTGAATGATGGAGTGTTCTAGAGAATTATCTCATTCTATGCATTTGCAATTTAGTTTTTTATGTGTATGTAGAGAGAACTGAACAACTCCATGGTTGCATTGTGTGTGTATGCTTTGTTTTTTCAATGCTTTCCTTTGCTTGAACTTAAACATGGTATCCGAGCTACCCTAAGACTCTTCTAAGATTGGAGAGTGATTTGCAGGTTGTTGGAGAGCATTTTTCGAGCTTGGATAAGCTACAACAGGAAGAGGAGCGCTTTCCAATCTATTCTGGTGCGAAAACTTGACGAAAAACCCTTCGAAAAAACATTTTTTTGGAGGAGGAAACACCATGCCTATGTACACAGAGCATCCAGGAGGAGGAGGACACCCCCCATCTAGTGTACAGAGTGCGTCCTAAAGGCCGACACTTGTGAAGTCTTTATTGTGTGACCGAAGGCACAAAGCTCTTAGACAGGAAGCGTCCAGGCATGACAGGGAGCGTCCAGGCGTGACAGGGAGTGTCCAGGCTAAGAAAACTTTTGGGTTTTGTTGGTTTCGACAGAGGAAAATTATTTCAATCAATATCTAAGCCAGAAAGGGGATTCGACTATCAACAGAAGATTCATGTTATCTAGCAATAGTCTAGCACTGGCACGAGGTCCAGTTTTAATGGGTAAGAACTATGATGTATGGTCTATTAAGATGAAACATTTCCTCCAATATTGTTGGGAAGCAGTAGCTAATGGATTCCAGGAACCAGATCCAACGGATCTACAAGCTATGACAAATGCGCATAGAAATTCCCTCGGAGAACTCATGAAGAAGGATAGCAAATCCCTATGACTCAACCAACAAGGGTTAGAGGAATATATTTTCCCCAAACAACAATAGATCATGCCAAAAAAACATGGGATACTCTTGAAATATCTTATCATGGCACTGATAAAGTAAAAAATGCAAAGTTGTAGACACTCAGGAAGAGTTTTGAGACTCTTCAAATGAAATATTTGGACTCTGTGGATCATTTTATGAACCATGTTACGAGCATCGTGAATCAACTGCGTACCCATGGAGAAGACATTCAAGAGAAAAAGTTCGTTGAGAAGGTACTTCAAATCCTTCCTGATAAGTTTAATATGGTTGTGGTTTCTATAGAAGAGTCGAAAGACCTATCACAATTGACAGTTGAAGAACTCACGGGATCTTTGTTAACCCATGAAAGTAGGTTTAGTCAAAAAATGAATCTTTGGAGAATGCATTTCAGTCTCAAGCCTCCATAAGCATAGGTAGAGTTCGAGTGAATAGAAGCATAGGCAGACGAGGTAGAGGTTGCTCTCAAATATGAGAGAGGTCAACTTCAAAATGTTTAGAACATAGTGAGCAATCGGAACAACCACAGAGACACTCTCAGAACCAAAGGGGGAGAGGAATAAATTTTGAACAGACAATATGGACTGACAAATAAAGGATTCAATGTTATTATTGCAAGACATTTGGTCACTAAGATAGTGAATGTAGAAATAAGAAAGCAAATCTGAATAGGGGCATAGCAAATTTTACCAACACTGAAGAAGGAACGTCTGAATCAATGTTCTTCTCATGTCAAGTCACAGAAGAAGAAAGCAACAATCATGATATTTGGTTGTTGGATAGTGGTTGCAACAATAATATGACAGGTAACAAATATTTGTTTTCTAGATTAGATAGCTCCATCACACCTTAAATCAAATTGGGAAATGATTATCAAAAGAAAATTGTAGGAAAGGGTATAATTTATGTATTGACCAAACAAGATGAAAAGAAGGATATTCATGATTTTTATTATGTACATGGTCTTAGACATAATCTTAGACATAATATAATGAGTGTACTCCATATGAATGAGCATGGTTATAAGGTCATTTTTGAAGGCTCCAAGTGTACAATCTTGTACCAACCACCCGGTAAGAAAATTATAGCTACAATACAAATGACCAAAAATAGAATGTTCCCTTTGATATTGAGAAATGTAAATTTGTCACAGTCATATGCCCAAAATGTATCATGCTCAAATGAGACTTGGTTGTGGAATATTAGATATGGTCATTTACCATTTAGAAGTCTTAGTCTTTTACAAAATAAATCTATGGTCAAAGGTTTTCCCACTATAAATGAATAGAAAAACTCTTGTGAGAGTTGTATTTTGTCCAAACACCAAAGGGATAGGTTTCTCGATGCTTCCTACAACGCAAAAGAAAACCTTGAACTTGTGCATACATACATTTGTGGCCCAATGCAAACTCAGTCAATAGGAGGTAACTTTTATTTTCTAACATTCATTGATGATTTTAGCCGAAAGACACGGGTGTATTTTCTCAAGCACAAATGAGAGACATTTGAAAATTTCAAATAATTTAAAAATATTTGACAAAGAAACAGAGTGGGAAGTACATCAAAGTACTCAGATCAGATCGAGGTGATTATGAATCTAAGTAATTTGTAACATATTGCAAGCAGCATGGAATCAAGAGATTGTTTACCATAAGATACACTCCACAACAGAATGGAGTAGCTGAAAGGAAGAAATAGACAATAATGAATATGGCCAGGAGTATGTTAAAGGACAAGAATTTTTCAAATGAATACTAGGGTGAAGCAGTGACATGCTCAGTTTATATTTTAAATTTGTGACCAACTAGTAGTCTGAAAAATCAAGTCCCTCAAGAAGCCTGGAGTGGTATGAAATCTAGCGTAAGTTTTTGGTTGTGTAGCTTATGCTCATGTTCCTGAAGAGATGAGGTGAAATCTTGATGATAGAAATGAAAAATGTACATTTGTGGGATATGAACAGTCTCAAGCATATAGGTTGTATTTAATCCTATTACCAAGAAATTGATAGTAAGCAGAGATGTTGAATTCCAAGAAGATAAATCTTGGGATAACCAAACAAGTGAAATACCTGTAGATCATATTCCTTCTATACAGGAATATAAGCAGGTGGAAGCTACAGGACAACAAGCTTCTCCACCAAGACTTCCAAGATTGCAAGTACAAGGCCAAGGAGAACAAACAGAGCATAGTTCTTCTTCTTCATCTAGTAATGATTTAGATCCCACTATCGCAAATCTAAGAAACCAAAGAACAAGAAGATTGAGATAAATTTATGAGTAGAATGATGACATGGATCAACAAGAACCCAATCTATTAACCTCATGTTTCTTTATTTCTTCCCAGATTTGATCTTCATTATATTGGTTGATTTCCTCTAGGGATTTGAATTTATTTCTATCAATGCTCGCTTCCTTGGTTATCTGGTTTCCCTGTCTTCGTTCCCCCCTTCGTTTTCTTTGGATTTTAGTGAAACCTTCTGCATTTGTTTCTTCTTGCTGCTTAGAATCATTTTCTTTATGTTCACCAAAAAATCATGAAATAAGTGACCATGGACATGGCATTTCCTGCATCTGAAGGGGATGTGTTCATAATCCACTGACTGGCTCCATTCATTGTCCTGGTAGGTATTGTTACTACTTATGAGAGGGCTCCTACTACATTAATGTAAACATAGATCCAGACATATGAGGTGTATTTGAAAACCTTTGTGATCTCAGAAATTTTAATGAATGATCTCAGGGTGTTACCTATGTCTTCCAATGTCTCTATTTCCCAGAATTCTTGAGGCAATGAGTATATCCTTATCCAAACTGGGGTTGTCGTGAAGTATTCTTGCTCTGGAAAAAATCTTTTTGTCCAGTAGCGAAGATGAAGACCAATGGAATTGAAAAAATAAGGCCCTTCATCAAACACCTTGTTTCTATCTGCAGGATTAGCAAAGATGGTTGTAAAGAAACCTTTGGATCCAATATTTATATCTACTTTCCGTTTTATCTTCCATCTAGATCTCACCCATCCATTGAGGGATTTTTTTGATAGCCAGACACCAATGAATGTTCCTATCAAAGTGTGGTCCTTCATGTGTTGTGTGTAGTTACCAATACTAGACGAAGTCACTTCATACCATATATTTTTCGTTCTGCATGCATGACATCCATTAACCTTTGTTTTTTCAAATCTAGGACTTTTTTTCCCCGCAGTATTGTCCTCGTCATCCTTTCCTACACCACCCATTTTGGTATCCTCTGATCGATTTTTTTCTTTACCTAGTACCGCATCCTTGAATGTTGGTTGTTCCAATTGTCCTTTATCGCTAGGTTGACCCAAGAACTATGGATTTCTTGATGGTCCCACCCCGGTCGCCACCATTTTCATTCGTTTGAGAAAAATAAGACCTTAGCTCTAAAACCCTTACTCGTGACCCTGCAACTCCAACCTACTTCGCTCTCCATCACTCCTCTCAAAATACATATTATAATCAACATGGAAAATAATTTTAATAAACAAAAAATAGTGTTAATATAACAACAATAAAACCAAACCAAACCAAACCAATGGAAGAACAAGAAAAATAAACTTACTCCACAAAGCTCCTGCAACAACTGAAGATTGTCTTGTTCATTCTTGACATCAAATAGAGATTGTCTTATTCCTTCGTGACATCATTACATTATAATTTCAAGTATACAACATATGAAAGATTGTCGTCTTCCTTCTTGACATCATTAGGTTATAATTTCAAAGAAAAAAAAAAATTATTTGTAAAATTTTATAATGATATAAATTATTTAAATAACCATTTTGATAATATGGTGTGGAATTCAAAGCTTTCTTATGTACAATTGTTCTTTTTTTTTATCAAAATTTGGTGACATAATAATTTAAACTTGAGCATTTAAATTAGTTTAAAATGAAGAAAATTTGTTATGGACAAAGTAACTATGATCATGAAAAACTCAAACTAATCCAAAAAAATCTCACATAATTCAATTTATTTTTTATTTTGCTATAAATGTAACTCATTCCATAAGAAGAAATCTAAACATTCTACTATTTGGACATTTTTTTGTTGAGATTTKCATTTTTATTGTAAAAATAGGTTCAASACCCTCAAAAACCTTAGTACACTCTSAATGTGMAATCTCAACAATTGAAATTTKCARTTATAACAATTTGTAACCAAATTTTGGACAAAAATGATAAAAKAAAAATAYCCAACACATTTCAAATCTTAACATGTTTAGAGTATRGTATTATCCATTTACACAACACACAAAGTACGATACCACCTAAATTTGATCAAAATCCACTAATCAGGTCGCACCACACCACTTTCTAATTAAAACATAGAATTATGATCAAGAGGATCACACACTTCAAGTGAGACAGTGCCCACAAATCAAACTTGATTCACCGGGAGAATTCCATTACATTTATAGCTTAAAATCTCAACAATAGGATTATATCAAACTCCTAAGATTGTACATCTCAAACCACCCACAAACTAAATCTAGACTCTCGTAAAACAAACTCATGAAAAAATCTCTAACAACATTCTAAATTCACAATTATTCTAGAATTTTCGACATTAGTCTAACATCTCCCTTTAATGGAGAAATGGATTTTATAAAACACCTAACTTGCTTCTAAAAACTTCAAACTTGAGTTTACCAAGAGGTTTGGTAAATATATCAACCACATTATCATTTGTATTACAAAAATTCAAACCAATTTCCTTTGTTGTAGCTCGATGTGTTTTGATATTACATGATATTTTGGATTATGTGTCAATTTGATAGAACTTTGATTGTCAAAATTGATGCATGTTGGACCATTTTGCTCCTCTTCAATATCTGCAAGAATTCTCCACAACCAAACAACTTCACATGTAGCACTAGTCAAGGCTTTATACTCAGATTATGTTGACGACAAAGAAACAGTTGGTTGTTTCTTGCTACTCCATGACACAACCCCGGATCCTATATGACATGCATAGCATAACGTAGATATTATGTCATTAGGATTTCCTTCCCAATCTGAATCAGAAAAACCTGTTAGTTCAACATCAAATTCATCAGTATACATAATACCAAAAAATATTGTTCCTTTCAAGTATTGGAGGAATTTATTTGCATCTTTCAAGTGACTTTCAGATGGCTTGGCCATGAAATGACTAAGGATGTTGACTGAGTATGCAATGTTTGGTCTGGTAGTGGTGAGGTAGTTCAAACTTCCCACCAACTGGCGATATAAAGTACCATCTGCCTATTTAGTTCCATCATCATTGTATAACTTTGCATTGTGCTCTAAGGGAGTTGACATTTATTTACATTCACTCATATTGAACTTTCTAATAATTTCTTTTGAGTATTTACTTTGAGTGATTAATGCCTTACCAGGATCTCTTGAAACCTCGAGTCCTAAACAGTAATGCAATTCACCAAGATCTTTCATTTCAAATTCTTGAGACAACTAGCTTTTAATATCTTCAATTAGCTTGCCTGCACTACCTGTAATAATGATATCATCCACATATAAGCATATTAAAGATAAATTTCCATCTTCATCTTTCTTAATATATAGGTTAGGATCACTCTTGCTTTTCACAAAGCCTTTCTGATTAAAGAATAAATCAATATTTACATACTAGATGATCTCGGGGCATGTTTCAAACCATATAAGGCTTTCCTTAACTTGGAGACTAGATGATCTTGTCCCTGCTTGACAAAACCTTCAGGGTGAACCATATAAACCTCTTCCTTCAAATCACCATTCAGAAAAGAAGATTTGACATCGAATTGGTGTATTTTCCAATTATGTTTTATAGCTAAAGCAATCAATACTCTAATTGTATTCAATTTAGCTACTGGTGCAAAATTATCATTATAATCTATTCCTTCCTTTTGTGAATTTCCTTTTGCAAATAATCTTGCCTTAAATTTATCAATGTTACCATCTAATTTAAATTTAGATTTGTACGACCACTTTGCTTCCAATAGGTACTTTGTTTTCAGGCAATTCTACTAATTCCCATGTGTGATTTTTCATAAGTGAGTCATATTCTTCATTCATAGCATTTATCCACTCTTCATGTTCTTTAGCTTGGTCATAGTTTATAGGTTCTACAACATTCATTACCTGTGACATCAATGCATAATATTTAAACCTTATAGGTGGTTGAGTTTGTCGTGATGACATCCTTGGTCCTTCACTACTTTCATATCTTCTCCTGCTTTGTGGTGACTCTTCTCCACTTAGTGTATCATGATTGCTTGAAGTGTCCATAATTCTTTCATTATGTTCTTGAACTTGTACATGCTCATGTTTAACCATTGCATCTATTTTTATATGATCATTATTATAATTAGAAATATGCCAAGCATCATCATCATTCATTGTATCACCTCTATCTACATTCTCATGAAACACCACATCTCTACTTGCAAATAATTTATGTGTATTGGTATTAAACAATTTGTATGTTTTTTTATTAGTACAATACCCAATAAAAATACACTTGATTGATTTTGCATCAAATTTTCTTCTCTCATCCTTAGGAATATGTGAAAAGGCAATTTTTCATGGTTATAAACCTAATGGATCTAATTTCTTAGTTGGACTTTTATTCTTTAAATAAACAGTAGTATTAATGTCTTCTTCCCAAAAACCATTAGAAATGATTTTACCTTGAAGCATACTGCGAGCACACTCCACTAGTGCTTTGTTCCTTCTCTTAGCGACACCATTTTGTTGAGGTGTATGACATACTGTAAATTGTTGTTGGATCCCATTAAATTTACAATAAATTTTAAATGCTTGTGATGTATATTCACCACCCTCATCAGATCTCAGAATTTTAATACATATGCCTACTTTTTTTTTCAGTCATAGTTCTGAATTCTTTAAAATACTCAAATACATCACTTTTTCTCCTTATGAAATAGACCCAAGTCTATCTAGATCTATCATCAACAAAAATAAGAAAGCATGAAGCACCACCAAGTGACCTATTTTGCATAGGTCCACATACATCAATATGAATTAATTCAAGTATATCAGTTTGTCTTTTCTCTGTATGTATGGGAAACTCCTCTCTATGCTACTTACCAAGTGCACATGCTTCACATTGGAAATGATCATTCTTCATTACATCAAGACCTTCTACCATTGTTTTTCTTTGCAATAACATCAAATCATTGTAATTTAGGTGCCCATACCCGTGGTTCCATAAATCTTATGTTGACATTGTTGTGGATGCCATTGCAACATGACGATTCATTGTCACATCTAAATTATACAATCCACCAACTCTGGTACATGTGGAAACAATTATGTAGTGATCCTGGACATCTTTTACAACACACCTCAACTTACCAAATTCCACTTTTAAATTATTATCAATGATAGTTGAAATAGATATTAAATTCTTTTTAATACCAAGAACATACATCATATCATGAATCTGTCTCAATTGTCGATTAGGTAAGTTCACACTTATTACTTCCATGGCCTTGAACTTTATGTGATCCGTTATCTCCTAAATAAATGTGTGTGTCATAAATGTTCTCATAATATTCATCATACCATTATTTATGACAAGACATATGGGTTGATGCACCAAAATCTATGAACCATGCATTCTCATCATCAGTTTCAACAAACAATGCAACTTCAAAAATAAACAACTTAATATTTTTAAATCCATCATTGACTGAAGTGTCTTTATGCACAAAATTTCCATTATGCCTTTTATATCTTTGATTGGACTCATGATTCTTTCTTCTATAACAATATTTAACAAGATGTATGGGTTTTCCGCAATATTCGCATTCAATATTTCTCTTAACATAAGAATCTGGATGTGCCATACCTTTATGCTTTTCTTGAAACTTGCCTTTTTTCTTGTCCCACGGTTTACTTATGTATGATCTTTGACCTCTTGCAATCAATGCCAAATCTTAGCCACTTGAGTCCAGATCATAATTCTTCATTCTCTCTTCCTCTTGAAGAAGAATTCCAGCCAATTCATCAAAAGTAGAGGGTGTTGGTCTAGCATAGAGTGTTGAAATAAAAACTTTATAATCTTGCGCTAAACCTTTCAAACTGGTAGTTACTAAATCACAACTGGAAACCTTTTCACCAATATCACCCAACTTATCACTTAAATCTTTAATTCGGGATACAAAATTACTTATGCTTTCATTGGCTTCCATTTTGATAGAAAGATTAGTTTTTAGAAATAAGATCCAATTTGCATTAGAGGTTTCATACAAACCTTTGAGAACATCCCATGTTTCTTTGGAAGTATTACTGTCTCTTATATGAGGAATGATGATGTCCTTTACAAACATTCGTAGCAACACTTTCTCCTTCATTTCTCATTTTTCCTAGTCTGGCATTGAGGCAACAGTTGTGGGTTTGGGCTCATCTCTTTCACAATCGTCCACAAATTATATGCTTCAAGCACCATTATCAACTTAAATTTCCAGTTAAAATAATGTTTTCCATCAATTTTGGTGGATTCATTTAGATAAGAATCAACGAGAGGATTTGACATCTTCCACCACAAATAATTCAGCAAGCTCAATAAAAAAAACTTAATGGAACTACCTTTTATGTCTGGACATGGTTATTCAAATTATTTCTTCTAGAAAGTATTGTTGATCTCCTTCCACAGATGAATTTTATGGTGGAATATCTTCACACAGGTCGCAACTGAGGTCTCTACGTAGTTCACGTAGTTCTCCATACACACTTCAGTCTCCAACAATGATTTTATCACATCCTCTCTGGACAAAGACAACCCTCTATTCACACATGGTCTGGTAGTCTCAAGTAGCAACATACGCTCTACAACACAATGGTGTTCTCCTCAGCATGCAATGATTACACCATATCGCTGCTCCACACACTAGATCGCTTCACACACATACATATCTACCTCTCAGAAGAATCCACTCTTCGATGAGAACACGAACCACAACTCCACGCTCTCTTGAAAAAAAATTGTAGGCAAAACTCTCCACACTCACGTTGATAGGCCAAACTACTCGAACAACAACTCACCAATGGAGAACAAACTCTCCCAAACAATCTTCTCTGACGTCTCATGCACTTCCATGCATGACAGGTCACACGCCCCTTCTTCCAAGCTTCGATACCAAATTAAAACATAGAATTATGATCAAGAATATCACACACTTCAAGTGAGACAGTGCTCACAAATCAAACTTGATTCCTCGGGAGAATTCCATTACATTAATAGCTTAAAACCTCAACAATAAGATTAGATCAAACTCTTGAAATTGTGAATGTCAAACCACACATAAACTAAATGTAGACTCTAATAAAACAAACTCACGAACAAAGCTCTTGTTCGACAACACAGGTATTCCAACAGAGGACGAACACCTTCAGTAACCACTCACATAACCAGATCAAAGATCAACACACCGATGTTTTCACGTGGTAAAACCCCTACGGGGAAACATCCACGGCCTCAGCCATTGCGGCCACTTGGAGCAGTTTATTAATGCAAAGAAAAAGATTACAGAGAGATTTTACAAGAGATTTTCTCACAATCGATCATCGGCAAATGACCCTCCATGCTCTTTAAATAGAGATCATGGACCAATCGGGTGTTAAGCCATGGATCAATGGTTGTTAAGATCGAGGAGAGTATGAACCGTCAGATCACTCTATGTTGGGAACATATCGTGACCGTTGGATTTCCTAACTACAAATGCATACTAATGAATACTAAGGAAACACACTTTTACCTAAGGACATATTAGACCAAGTAGATCTTAACTAACTCCTAAGTGTCTAAATATCCTAACATCCCCCCTTAAGAAAAACTTGGGATAGGATTGAAGGATTTACAATAATGACACAATAGGAGAAGGAAGGAGGAATTAGAGCCTATCCCCCCTTAATGACAGCTTCCTGAACTCCTAACATAGATCGAAGTTTGGAAAACTTCGCTTCTGTAAGAGACTTTGTGAAAATGTCTGCAACTTGATCTTCTATAGGGAAAAAGAGCACTTCAATAACTTGATCATGAATAAGCTTTCTGATGAAGTGCATGTGTAGCTCGATGTGTTTGCTACGCTAATGTTGAACTGGGTCTTTGGAGAGCTTGATGGAACTTTGATTGTCACACCAAAGGCTGGTCGGATGCTGGTGCTGGAATCCAAACTCTGAAAGGATCTGTCGAAGCCACAGGGCTTCCTGACTTGCATTTACCGTTGCTCGATACTCTGCTTCTGCTGAAGAAAGTGCAATAACCTGTTGTTTCTTACAAGCCCAAGTGATAGGTCATGAACCAAGGCTGAAAACATAACCTGCAGTATACTTCCGATCATCGGGGTCACCAGCCCAATCTGAATCAGTGAAACCAACCAATAAGGGAGTCCCCCCTGAACTGTAATGTATCCCAAACTGAAGAGTACCACGAACATAGTGAAATATCCTTTTAGCTGCTTTCCAATGGCTTTCATGGGGTGTTTGCTTATATCGGGCAACAAGGCCAACAACAAAGGAAAGATTAGGACGGGTATGAGTCAAGTATAAGAGGCTACCAACTAACTGACGATACAGGGTGGCATCAACTTCAAGAGAAGTACAAGTGGCAGAAATCTTGACTCCAGACTGGAAGGGAGAAGGGGATGGTTTACAATCGTCCATGTGAA
>ML783370.1:870-35907 GCA_009831015.1 Picea engelmannii | reverse complement strand
TCTATGTCGGGAACATATCGTGACCGTCGGATTTCCTAACTACAAATGCATACTAATGCATACTAAGGAAACACACTTTTACCTAACGACATATTATACCAAGTAGATCTTAACTAACTCCTAAGTGTCTAAATATCCTAACAGCTCTAACAACATTCTAATATTCTAGAAATTTCGACATTATTCTAACATTCTAATCAAAATCCACCAACAATGCAGCACAATGAGGCATAGAAATAGAAATGGACAAATGATATCACTTTAAAAATGGAAAAAAGATATCACCTCATGAAAACCACCATTAGTTAATGCAAAATTAGAACATAGATTTGTAAGCTTCAACTTTGAAAAACTTTCCATATGGTTTTGAGTTTATTAGTATTGTTATGATAAAAAGATTGTTATGATAAAAAGATGTCGATGTAAGTATTACTAGCACAACCACTTAAACAGTGGCTAGTGGCTGAAGAACGCCAATAGGCAATGACAACCCGCCAAAATACCATCTTGTTGTCCGACATACTCCACTGTGGCCAAAACACCATCATGTCGTCCGGGATACTCTACTTTGTTGTTCAAATTACAATTCCAACAACTTAGGTTTATGGAGAATCTCCAATAACGCAGGTTTATATAAAATCTATGAAAAGTGTTCATGTGTAGTTGAAATTACACTTCTGTTAGATTTTGAAAAATGATTACACAATCAAAGTTTTGAAATTTTTTATGTCATATTGGAACAAAATTCGGCGTGAAGAGACCCGGGAAAAGCGCACGTATAATTGGCGACTAACCTGGACTGGGTTGCAGAAGGTTCGCGCTTTCTTCAGTTTGGTTTCTCCTTCACCTAAGCCAATTGGTATTTACTGCTAGCTTTTAAAATCTGCTTTTGTCCACATTGCAAATGGTTTTTCTGCGACCCATGACGATCAGTCGTCTCCATACATTCTCACCCTCAAGATCTAGTTCTCTGGACGTACTTTTTCTCATGTTTCCATTTAAATTTAAACCATGGCTATTCCACATTACAACAAACCAGGCAGGATTTTGAACGCTAAGAGAGCATTAAGCAATTTATGGAAGGTCGCAGGGTTTGCATGTAAGCCAATTCACACCAGTCGAGTCCACCTCGGCGATTTGGAATCTTTGATGAGTTAGAAATGTTTATTCCTACAGTGATCCACAAAATTGAAACCTACTTTCATAAAATCTCTAGCTGCAAGTAACAGTAGTAAAAGTGATCCACAAAATTGAAATCTGTCTTCAGAAAACTCTATAAAACTCTATTTAAACAAGTAATCCGTATGTCCAAAGTTTGATATGATAGCTGCAGTGGATCTACATTGTGATCTACATCGTCTACAACAGTTTGGCTTGGGCCATTTTCAGTGTCATGATGTATAAATTAGAATCTGAATCTTCATGATTAAATTGGTACACTATTAATATTAATATTAACATGTCTTTGGTGGTGCAGATTCAATGTTGCTCGATTAAGAAATTGATCTGAAGTTTCATGCTACCTTGTCATTGCAAGTTGCACTTTTTTCCGCCGCCCATGAGCTTCTCCTATCACGGTGTACTCACAATCAATAATACAAAAAACACACGCATTTCCTTGATGGGCAATAGAGAAAATCCATCGATTCCCTCGATCTAAAAGGTCTATAAAAATAGATCGGTTAAGGGTGTTCTGTAATGCAGTTAAAATTCAATAGCATCCACCGACATTTTAAAATTGTTGCCATGGACAACCCAATGACAGTATGATCTGGTCATCTGAATCCTTCCCTACTTTCCAAGGCAATGTCGTCATCTCCATCATGATGTAAGGAGCCACGCTGTTGAATCTGCACTCCACCAAAAAAATCATCGCTCTAATACACATTTGCCTATTCAAACATCT
Source organism: Picea engelmannii (assembly GCA_009831015.1). Taxonomy (NCBI): domain Eukaryota; kingdom Viridiplantae; phylum Streptophyta; class Pinopsida; order Pinales; family Pinaceae; genus Picea; species Picea engelmannii. Next base: position 34,001 of record ML783370.1, on the reverse strand, counting down.
CAATTTACACTAAAAATAATCGGTAGATGATTTATTTGTTGGATTTCCTATTTAATCTTATTTATAGTTTGATTACCTCTCCTTTCGCTTCTGGAAGAAGGGTTGCAGAGATAATTTCCTGACTATTTCCATGCCTGCATGCAAAACAACAAATCATGTTCAAACAATTTTCAACCTTAAAAACCTTTTTCTATCCTTTCACATTCCATCCAACCCCTATTCTTCAGTGTAAAATTTGTTCGATACGCGTCTTGACTCTCACCTACAGCTGGTCTTTGAGGTTGATTTTCATTGACAGCGTCCAATGCAGGCTTGGAAGGTTGTTGTCGTGATATCTATTCGATTTTACCGCCGGTAATTTGTGTTGCTCAAGCTATTGGCACTGGAAAGCTTCATAATGACTTGAGCCTACGAAGAAAATGACAAGTGCTCCGTTAGAAATAAAATAAAGGAAAAAAGATGAGAGATTCATGTCGTTTTGTCGAAATTTACATTATATTGAGACTAAAGCCAACTTAACCGGACCGGTGATCAAACTCTAAAACTGTCACATATATCATTTCAACTAATCAAACAATGAAAGTAAAGCCTCACAAATCAATTGAAGAGCGCATAAATCACAATTGAATCTATAATTAAAGTAAAGACCTAAATTGGAACAATGCACATTGTCTTTTCTCTCTGTACATTTCTTTCTCCGAGTTTTGCAGCATGGGAGGGTCGATGGTACTGGATCGTAAGCTTTATCGATCATCTGAAAAACAATTACATTCATATCATCGATTTCGGGAAGGTGCATGTGGATCCACTCTAAACGTTACTACACGGTGGGGTATATGAAATGTGAAACATTACTGTTTAAGGAAAGAGTGAACGCATTCTGTAAAGAACGCATCCCACATGCCACCAACACATGGTAAGGTGTATATGAAACGCTAGCATAAGTATTGCATACAGAAATTCAATTTGGCAGTTACAACACGTCGTGGCAACCAAACCCTCAACCAATAGTGTATTCATGGAGTGTAATGGCACACAAAGCGAACACTCGCCATCTACCATTCCAATGAAATGGATGGGAACAGAAAGAGAACATGTGCCATTTTGACACCACATAGCACAACCTAAAAGCTAACACTCCAAAACCTTGGACACCTGCCATTCCAATGAAATGGTAGAAGCTCACTTATGTTCATAACCATAATTATTTTTGTTAATTCTCTAACGTGGCAATTTAGTAAGCATTATGTAATTTTTTAATCATATTAAGTAAAAGTAAAAAAGTAAATATAGAAACTTATGTCTTTTAAGCAAGGAAGTTAATTTATCAAAATCTAGTCCATTGATCAGAGTGTAAGACTAAGAATATGTCAGCATCTTCAATTCATGATCGTAAGATTAAAATTTCTAATTTAAAAATTAATTAACCCATCTATTTTGATAAGGAGACGCCTATCGACATAATAAATTAAAAGCTAAATAAATAAAATAATACTTTGACTCTTATCAGAGCATGGAAACGTGCAATTGGGATAACCTATAGTTTATTAAGGGAACCGTTTCATGCATGTGCTCTTCCATATTATGTCTTACCATATCCATAGATTAATACTAAATTAGTGTATTAAAAAAACAATAATTTCATTCTTACGTCATTCAGAATTTTACACATGTTCGACTTCTACACCATTTCATGATATAATCTAATTATAATGTTTTAATTAGATTCTCACATGAAATGGTGTAGAAGTCGAAAAGGTTTAAACGTCTGAATGGCATAAGATTCAGACCTGCCAACTAATGTTCGACATATGTTATATAATCAAATATTTTATTTATAAAATAGAAAGATTTTCTTGTTTATATTATTCTTTAATGTCACATGGAGTAGTTTAATGTTATAACTAGTATCTTTGAAAATTTTATATGTTTGTATATCATTATTATTATTATATAATAATAATCTTTTAACACTAATTTTATTTTATTGTAAGGTATACACATTATTTTTTAATAATACATTTATTTGTTTTTATTAATATTTTTTAAGATAATTAACTTATAAATATTTATAAAAATATGAAAATTTGATATAAAAAATTATACCAAACATCATTATATATATATAGATTGATTTTGATGCATCATACTTTAATACTAATATAATTAACTTGCAAAAATAATAACAAATAAATTATAACAAATTATGTTAAACATAATATATATAATAAAATAATTTTATTTAATAATCCTTTATGTTATACCTAATACCCTGGAAAATTTTGCGTGCTGAACATGCCATTCCTATTTACACTAACTACATTCCTATATGCACGAACTACATATAGTCATATGATCAACTTAAAAATATTTGAAAAATATGAGAACATGCAATTTCTATTGACAAACAAGCATTATATATGATAAATTGTATTTATATTTATTATTAATATCTTATTATAATATATATATAATATATAAAATATTTTAGATTATAATTTATAGAGATATTGATACATTTTAAATCTTATTTCAATAAAATTGAAGGTTAATAAACTATAATGTTTCTCATATTGCAATAATAATTATATGAATATATTTAATACAATGAAACTTTAATATCCATAAATATTTCATTAAAAAATGAAAAACAAAATTGAAAATACATTATACAATTTTAACATTTTTTTAAAATTAAACTTTACATATATAAACTTCAAATATCTTTATAAATTTGAAGTATTATTCTTTTTTTATTGGAAAAAACAAAATAGTACTACTCTTCTAATATGACAATACAACAAAAGTCAATGATATGGTTGGTTGATATCAACTACAAACTCTTGCAAATGCTTGTCATGGATAGAGTATTTTTATTAGACTTTCATGTTTAGTTTGAGTTTAAAGGAAAACATACATGCATTAAAAGTTTTTCATATCCACAACTATAAAGTGAGTATTATTAAGTTTTTTTACTTAACTATTTTTTGGAATAATATTTAAGTGTAGTTTAGTCTTTGTTTTCTAGTGATATTTTGAATAAATATAATGAAAATATTTGTAATAAGTTATGTATTTGTAATAATGGAATAAAAATATTTACATTTTAATTTAATATGATTCTAATTTAGATCTCTCTCTTTAGAGTCTAATTTAAAGCTTTCTCTTCAAGAAACTCGTTCCCAAGCTCTCATTTCCTTGATGTTGAAGCTCCCAAATTTCCAAAACAGTTTCCAGCCAATTGAGGACGTTCCCTACTAGTTCCCAAGAGCTCCGGAAACTCCGAGAACGAGAACAATTCCATAGAACTATGATAAAAATCAATCACATCTAAATAAAATGTTAACACGTCACTTAACTTTATAACCTGATTCATAATCAACATTTGTATTCAATTATAATTGAATTTAAACAAATTGTCGTTATTGAAATTGTAGTTCAAGTTTAAGAAGATCTCTAATTATTTATAGTAGAGATTGGACTCCATTCTATGCACTGTTCTATGAACAAATTTTGTTTCCCAAGCCATGTTAGATTGGTCTATCATTTCTTATGTGCTCCATATGATGTGTTTTCATTGATATTTTTGTAATATAATTAAAAACGGAGTAATGCGCAACAATCAGTGAGGCCACAAGGGAACATCACAAGTGAGACTACGCTCACACGATCTCAATATTCAATTTGATAAATTTCATATAGATATATAGGCTAGGATAGCCCCTAACAACCTCCTAAATTTGTGGATCTGAAAACCACCCAAACATTATTCTAGCGTACAATAAAAATATCTTCTAACAATTGCCTAAGTATAACATTTCAACATTAATCTCTAACACTCCACCTTAATGGAGAAATGGATTTAATACAATGTCAATACATAACATGCATGTTGGTCTTAGTCTCGGCTAGGCTTACAAACATTACAAAGGACAATTCAAACAAAACCTTAAAATTTGTTTCAACTCCATGTATGAGTGAGTTTTTCTCTTCCTCATTTTCCAGATTTTGAACCCTCTATGCATTTTCAATTTAAGTCTTCCTCTTTTGCTGAAAATTCCATGTTTCAGCTTTTTATCCTTCATCTTTTTGTTGGTGTTTTTCATCAATCTGAAAATTATTTCAGATTGTCCATGCTTTTCCTCTTCAACTTTTTCTTAGAAAAATTGTTTGTATGTGAAACGCTGCCACATATCATTCTCTGTTGTTTGCTCTTCACCATTGAGATTTTGATCATCAATTTGCCGCAACATTATCTCATAGTAAAATCTAATTTCTTAAGGACTCCAAACCATAAAAAAATTATTAACTTTTTAAGGTTCTTCCTCGTCCATGGTGTCATCAACAAATTCCAAATCTTCAACTTCAACTTGTTGCTCCCAAATTTCAAAACCTGCTGACTCAAAACCATTCATTAGAATATTTAAATCAATACATTTTTTGTTATTTTTATCTTGTTCTCATGTTATGCAGTTTCCAATAAGTTGTGGCTTTTCAAGCCATTCTTCAAGCAACTTCAAATCTTCTTCAAAATATTTTGACACTTCATCTGGGTGCTCTTCTTCATTGTTGTCTTCTTTTGTCAGTGCTCCCAGCTCTGTTGTTGCAGTTTCAGTATTGATGTTGTCTACAACATCATCTAACACATGATATTCAATTTCCTTTACAACATTCATTATCGTTGTAGATTCCTCATCATTCATTATCTCAAGCAGGTGTCCTCTTACATTTAGTAAATTATCAATATATTGTATTTTCTGCTTGATCTTCAACCAATCTTCATTTGACATGTTCTCCTCATCATATATTACTGAGCAATGAAAGTTTCTTCATTACAATCATCATTATCCACATGCGACTGACCACAGTGGGATTCAACACCTTCTACAGGTTCAACATCAACTTCAGAAGTTTCCTCATAAAAAGATGCAATATTTTCACTATATTTCATTTCTAAAATATCCCATAACATTTTTGCATTGTCTATATGACCAAATTCATATAAAATAGGAGACAAAATACTTGTATCCAATGCTAAACTGATAAGATATAAGGATATTTCATATTTTCTCTTATCATGTGAATTGATCAAACCATCTTTAACAAATTTCCATAAATCTACTGAACCAAGTAATCCTTCCATTTTAAATGCCCAAAGCTTAAAAATTTTACCTGAGAAGGATGGAAGTATCATCATTAGTCTTTTCAATATTTCACCAATTTCTTTATCATCTTCATTGATTTGATCTAGCTCTGCATTCTGCTCATCAAACATGGATTCTTCAGCTGGAAACACATCATATTGATCTTCAGAATATAATAACTCTTCATGTTGATTCTTCATTGTCATCTGTTTCTGCTCTCTTCGGAGCTATTTAATTCTCCTTTGCTTACCCATGAGAGTAGCAATCAACTATGCATTCTCCTTCAATCCATCTATCATGATGGAAACTCCACCACTCTTTGCATGGAGAAGATTACAGATAGATGTATTTCATCAAAGGAAGTGAAAATTTACATGGAAAAGCTTACAGATAGATACCTTTCATCAAAGGCTAGTCTGTACGCCAAAACATCACACCGCAAAATAAAAAGAATTGACTGATTAGATCTTTGCATGCATAAAATATCACACACGCACGTACATAAATATAGCACAATGCTATAAACTATGCATTATCATATTTTGGACGAATGAATCTTGGTCTCACGCCTATAGAGACTTAAAGAAGATAACAGAACTAGAAAAATTAGGAACACCACTCCAGCAAAGGACGCACTGAGAGCACCGATGGCTTGGTCACATAATGAATTGAACCGTTGACAGATCGCAAACCAGTTCGTGCGGGCATTTCCTTTACGAGCCACATACACTATTGTTGTCGTTGTCGTCGCTCCCGATGTAAAATTTTACAACCTAGTGGTTTTTCTCTAATCTCCATTAACAGAAAGCATCATATGTGGATTTATGAGTTGTAGATTATCATAGATATCTACCACAATTGGTGGAGATACCTTTGTCTGCCACCATCTATGTCAAAGACAAAATAATGATGCACATGATCTTCTATCAAAATAGCAAAGAGGGTTCTATCAAAAAATAATTTATTTTGCAGCCTTCCGTTGTCACAAAGGCAATAATTCACCTCAGGCATTCGCAAAAGCATTTATTTTCCTTTTCAAATCTATATTGCACTAGGAACATCAAACTAACTAGTGTATGCGAGAGAAACGAGGGTGGCAGGGTGGTGCAAGGGAGAATGATTGTTCTTTTTTACACAGGTTGGTGCATGTGTGACTGGAAGTTGGTGCTGGAACACTCAGGGAGTTGTTGCTTCCTTATTGGGTGCTAGAGAATCCAGAGAGTTGGTGATCTTAGCAAGTTGCATCTTGTAAAACAAAGGTGGTGGCCACACAAAGAGTGGGTGCTCATAAGAATGATAATGTACAGAATATAAAGACTACCTATCATATTAAGAAGAAGAGGTTTTCTCCCTTTATGGGTTTCCTTGGGAATATCTCTCTCTGTATACTTCATGTGCCTGATTGATGTTGAATATTCTATTGCTTACTTCCCTGAATTATTGTGATCATCATTAAGTGTTATGTAATGAGTTTAAAATGGCTATAATTATTTAAGCACAGTAACAACTGATTCACCCCCCCCCCCCCACTCTCAGTTGCCTAACAAATTCATGGGAAGGGGTTCCATCATCTCCTTCTTCTATATGTACTTTATGAACATCTTGTAATTTTCTGAGGTTTCACCATGTATCATGAGTTTTAAAAGGATCCTGAATAGTTTCCTACACAACAAAACCATCAAAATGATTAGGGCACAAATAATAATAAGTAGAAGAATTAAGAAAATGAAATGTTTCTCTAAAAACACAAATATTTTCAAAGGTAGTCTCTTTGAATGATATCACTTCTTTCTTAAGGACAATGATTATTGGTTTTGATTGTGAATTGGTAGGCTCCACGTTGAGAATTATTTCATAGTCAAAACGTTATCATTTTTTAGAAAGATATCAATTTTTGTTTAGAAAATGGTATGCATTATATGTGTATTTCTTCTCCTTGAGTTAATTGATAAGCATTGTTAGTTTTCTCCCCTAAAATATGTAAACATGAAATATCTTCCAAAACATACTAATGATTAGGAGATAGAAGAAAATGGGAACAATTTTCATAAAAAGAAGGATGAATAAGTAATTTAGTAACTACTAGAAAGACTTCTTGGTATTTATCAATCAAACATGAAGAGGTTATAATGGTACAATAATTATGATCAATGAAATTTAATTCCAACTTCCTTATTTCTGAAGGAGATGTCATGTTTCATGTGTCCAAATTTTCTTTTTCAATTAACTGATAACCATTCATGTCTTTCTCCATTAGAAAATATGAACATTAAATGTTATCCAAGACACATTGGTGTTCATTGTTAGTAGGAAAAGATAAGAGCAAAGCACCATATTTTTTAAAACAAGAAGGTTCAAGAATGATGTCGGGGAGATAATAATAAAGATGATCAGAGGTGGTGAAACTAAGAAGATTTTCTTGAATCCCTTTGGTGAAAATAAGGAAAGAATATTCCACACCAGAAACATGAACACCTAAGTTAGATTCAATCTATTCCATTCTTGAGGTAGTTTTCATATTTTCAATCTCATGACAAATTTCTTGATGATTATCCATAGTTTCCTCCTCCACTTCCTGTGATGGAAAATATGTAATAGGAAAATGAGAACCTGACATAACCATTTGTGTGACCCAAAGTGTCTCATTATCAGTAGAAAATCCTTCCTTTATGTGAGCTAAAATAAATATGAACTCAAATTTACAACACCGAGAGGTTCTTTGTCATCACTGAGAAAAGGTGGGGATTGAAATGGTGGGAGGATACATATGATTCTTTTAAAAAATCATTTCCTCTCTAATCTATATCCTCCAAAGTGAAGAAAAGTCAAAATTTATGTTGTTCAACCAAATCATCAGTATCCTCAACATCTTCATGTGAATCCAAATCAACAAATAAAGTAACATTAAGGCATGGCTTGGATTTTTCATCCACTAGATTATCTTGTCCATTAGAAAGCGAAATCAAAAGTAGAAGTGAATCATTGATAGAGGAGATATCATCCCAATGAAAAATATATAAAAGACATATAATTCTTGTAGAAAAAGTTTTCTAGACATTAATTGTTTCATTTCCTAAGCTTCAAAATTTCCTTGCAAAATTTATCATATTCATAATTCTTAAAATCATACAAAAGTCTACACATAAATTGTTCCTGTTTGTGAATAGAGGTGGACAACAAAGTCTCACGTCAGCTTTTAAATTGGGCTTCAAAAGTAAGAGTGAACAACCTGCATATGACACTTTCATGGGTACTTTCTAAGAAATACAATTTAAATAGAATTGAATGATATATTCAGAAGGAAATGTCTCTCCCTCATCATCAATTTAATTTTCTACAAGAGATTAACTATCGTTCTAAGAGTGCTACAAGATGCATAACAAGAAATACATCTCCTTTAAGGGATTTCAGAAGGATCCTTTAAAAAAATAATAATAATAATTAAAAAGAAAGACTCCACATGATCATTTTTTCATCTGGCCCTCCTTCTAGAGATATTTCTGTTGGCAGGTTCAAATGGTCTATCAAGAAGGTAAGGGAAAATTCCCAATGGTGAGTACCAATTCAATTTGCTTTAATTTGGGATGACAAATTCTAACTAGTATGTGGGTCTGGTTGCCACTAAAAATTAGAAGAAAAAGAGGAAGACAAAAAAATTCCCCCCGAAATGAATTCTAACTAATCCTAAATCTAATATAATAAAAACAAATGAAAACTACATATTCTATCTATTTCTAACTTATCCTATAGGAGCAATTCTAAAAGGATAGATACAATATAAAATTGTGTTATTCTTTGTACATAAATAGTTCATGACAAACATCAATATGTTAAAGGAATAAATCTAAAGATATGAATAAAAAATAGTTTTAGATTACACCTGCAACATCATCCATGTATCTATTAGTAATTCAAATAACTCAAACAATACACACATAAATAGTTCATGTTACATATCATTCAAAAACCATAAAATTCAACTGCACATGTAGAGTAGTCCCATATGCAAATGAACACCATTCGTGGTTGCCAAAATTTTCCTTTGGCTCTTCATTCATGAGATAATAGTATCACCATCGAACGATGGGAAAATTTTCATCTTTCATTCAATAGTCTTCCTTTTATAACAACAAGGAAGACTACTCATGTTCTTTAACTGCCAACAATTACATTTATTCAATTCAATTATTTTTTCTTATCATGTAATTCAAATTTCCCATACATTTTCATTAATAGGTATATAAACATTATGAACATAATTTAATAAGACTCTTAAGTAATTAAATTCTCTTTGTAGGAAGTCTATGAGTCACAATTATTGGAAATATCTTTGACCATATATATATTATTAATACCTTGAATTTTCTAGGCATGTTTGCAGTCAACTTGACGAAAATGATTCTACCAAAATTTTCCTCACTTCTCTAGATTTCCAACGAGTGCTATCGCACTTCATTTCGTCTTCTGGAAGTCGAGGACAGTGTCATGTTGAAAAATTCACAATCCATCTCTAATCAAATTTGTGCCTCCCTTTTTCTTCAATTTGTTTGCCATTTTTGCTACATATCTAGTTCAAATTATTCCTCTAACATGTTCTCGTCTTCAATATATTTTCAATGATGCCTCCCATGACCGATTTGGCCTCCTAAAATGTGAGTTATGGCTATCTTAAATTAATGCTAAAAAACCGTTGATCTCATTATGGGGTTAATCTCGATTGTTTATTTTGTACTCTAAATCATATACCACATGCATTGTGAGAGGTGACTGAAAATGATTTATATTTTGATATTTTAGTTAAATGATTTATACCTTAGGAATTACAAATATACTTTTAAGTTTCATAAAAAAAATGTTTATATGTACTCTTTCATAGTTTTAAATTTGAGGACAACACAAGAACTTAAAAAAACTAATTTATTTCTTAAAAGAATTTCTATTTAAGAAAAAATATATATGTTAATAAAAATAGAGTGATGATATTGATTATTCATACTCGTAGTCGAATATTATTATCAAATTTGTATATATCAATGAATAATGCAGTTTAATCGCGCTACTATGATCTATTGATCTATTGTAGTTTTTGCAATTATTATATATCTTTGACAAATCAGTTGTTCTTTGAACATTATATTTGTGCAGTGATTTCTCTCAAAACAACTTTATTATATAACTTTGACAAATCACACTACTCTTTGAACATTATATTTGTAGAATGATTTCTCTCAAAACAACTTAAGTAGACAGATACCAGAATTTCTTGCTAATTTGATGAACTCAAGAGAACTATGAGTAGATTTTTTCTTAGATAGATGTTATACTTCTATTGTAAGAATATAATTTTTAAAATAATATCACATTTTTTAGTAGGACATGAACATATAAACTTGTGTATTGTCATGATAACGCGCTTATATTGAAAGATGCATTTCAGGAGTTTGGAGAACAATGATCTAACTAGTACAGTGTTGACTATTTTAACATAAGGTTACTTCTCTTAAACAACATGGATATTCTTACTGAGAACTTGTACAGTTTTATTATATAGATTTATAAATTTAAGATTAGATATTATTCCCTTGTTTTATGGGAATCCAGTTCTTTGTCAAGAAGACAAAAATTAGTACAATAAATCTGAATCCGGTAGAAGTAAAAGTATTAATTCTTTTGTCATATATTGCTACAACAATAATTTGTAGAAGGTTGAAACGGATCAAGGCCGTTGTTGTGTATATATGATTTTGTGTATTTCTTTACGTAAGAACAATGATCATTGTAATGGTCTACATAATTTGTCAATGATTTCGATATTTTTGTAACATCATCCTACTCTTGTTATTGTAGGGAAAATTCATTTGAATGAACAGACAAGATGGCACGACTTAACATCACCCCAATGCATAGAATTTAGTTATAAGGAGATCAAGGAAATAACTTGTGGCTTTGGAAGGTGAATTGGAAGAGGACGATTTGGGCTTGTATTCTATGGCCGTTTGCAAAATGGGTTGTAGGTGGTTGTCAAAGTACTATCAGAAACATAGAAACAAGGGTACAAGGAATTCTCAATAGAGGTATATATGATTTTTTAATTGATCGGGTTTCATGTTTAGCTATATAAACAACACAAATTTTTCTTATTAAAAATAAAATGTTTTTGTCTCTACACAAGTGCTTGGAATTTTTTTAAGATATGTGAAAAGGTCACTATGACTTACTAAACAAAAAGGGTATAATACATGTTTCTTTGCTTTTGAAACTACACCATAAAAATCATCTGTCTTTTGTGGGATATTGTTGTGAAGGAGAAAACCAGATACTAATTTACTAGTATATGTCCAAGGGAAATTATCCATGGTATGGTTCAAATCTTGGGTCGTCTTGTCTTTAATCGAGTAAAACAATATCAAAAATATTGTATATTTGTTTGCTTTAACTATGATTTTCTTATTGTACTGAACCAAATGCTTTAGAGTTGTTACTTGACTGGGAAACAAGGCTGGACATTGCACCGAATGCACCTAAGCGTATTTCATTCTAGAAAAAAACTTGAAATATATATATATATATATATATATATATATATATATATATATATATATATATATATATATATATATATATATATATATCAGTTGACTTGTGGTTCTGTGTGGTGTGATTTGTCGAAATATATATAAAAAAAAAGGTTTCGACACATTGATTTGTTGTTCTGTGTGGCGTGATTTGTGTTCACCATTCAAGTTAAACGAGTGTGGAAGCTGTTGTCTCTGATCATAATTCTTGGAAGGAGTTTTAGCGCTTGATGTGAAATTAAGGGACTGTATTCCACTGCATACAAAGAATTATCATACCATATTTCATAGTTTACACCAACGATTGGAGAAGGAGATACTTCTTGTGTAGTCCCTTCAATATTAGCTTCACGTCCAAGGAGGTTTTCCACATTATAAATTTTGAAGTGGAGTTAAAGAATGATTTCTAGTGTGAATTTAATGTAGAGGGAGAAGATATGCAACGCGCCTCGAATGCACATTAAACTAATGTAAATTGACCAAGGGAAAATGATTCCCCAATTTTTTAATGAGAGATTACACCAGTCCAGAACTATCATCTCTCGAAATCGTTGTCCATTAGCGTTTCTGGTGTGGCTGGGTACCTATGCTGCAATAGATGGCATGGATAGACTTGATCCTAGCACCATTTCATCGTCATCAAATGTTTTAGACCAAAGACAAGGCCGTAGGTTTCTTTGGTTCGAAGAAATATTGACATTGAACTCATATTTGTTCCAGGTATTCAAACCTATCATGGATTCCTTTGGTAAGGAAATTTGAAGCAATAATTTCTTCTTCTTTTTTTGCAAAGACCTACAATGGTTGTGTGAGTGAAATCGAGTGGCTTGTTTTTGGCGAGGAATAAAATGAAGTTTTAATTTATATATATCAATGGTGATATTTTTCTTGAGTGATTCCAAGAACGGGAACTACAATTTAATTCCCACAAAGATTGAAGTATTTTCATTAAAATCACAATTATGGGTTTTTCCCTAAATGGCTACCTCTAGTTGTTTAGGGCCAACCCAAACCCCACCCAAGACCTAGTTATTGTTGGCAAGAACTACTAGTTCTGATCCTTGCAGAAGAGATCTTTCCTTCAAGCACAAGAGTGTTGTGAACATGTAGAGAATGTCTTCATAGAGCCAACAACAACATATTTGGTTGCCATGACAAATGCATAGAAAAATATGCATTCAAGACTCAGAACACTTTCGGCAGAGGCAAATGAAACATAGGAAGAAATCAAAGAGGAAAAAGTATAGAAATCAAAATGCAGAAGACAAACATACAAAGGAATAGACACAACAATTTAAAGACCCACAGAATCAAAGAGGAAGATGGAGAAAATGGGCATACAAGTCCAGAATTCAATGCTACTATTGCAGAAAGTATGGCCACTATGAGTGAATGCAGAAAGAAGTAGTTAGATCATAACAAAGCTAGAGCAAATGTCTCCAACAATGAAGGAGAATCATGTGAGGAAATGTTTATTTCATGCCATACATTTGAAGAAGGTCACAACAAGGACCTTTTCTTGTTGGACAATGACTACAACAATCACATGATAGGTAAAAAAAATCTGATTTCTTGCATGGATTCTACTATCAAATATGAAATTACACTAGGTGATGCTTATCAAGTAAAATCTTTAGGAAAAAGTGTTGTATCTATTTTAACTAAACAAAATAAGAAAGACACACATGATTTCTACTATGTACCAAACTTGAAACACAATCTGATAAGTGTAGGACAATTGACATAACATGACTATGATGTCTTATTCAAAGGCTCAACATGCTCAACTTTGGATAAATCACCCATTATGAAACTAATTGCAAAAATCCAAATGACTAAGAATAAGATGTTTCCATTAAATTTGAAGAGTGACAATTTGTCCCAGTCATATGCCCAAAATTTATCAAACACATATGAGACTCTCTTATGTCATGCTAGGTTTGATCATATACCTTTTAAAAGTCTTAGTCTTGTTCAAAAACATGTAATGGTCAACGATCTTCCTATTTTGAATGAACATGGCAGTCCATGTGAAAGTTGTATATTTGGAAAGCATAAGAGATACAACTTTCCAACATCCTCCAATAGAGAAAAAGAACATCTAGAATTGGTTCACACAGAGCTCCGTGGACTGATGCAAACCCAATCAATTGGTCGTAGTTTTTATTTTATGACATTTATTAATGATTTTAGCAGGAAAATATGGATTTATTTTCTTAAAAATAAATATGACACCTTCTCAAATTTTAGATATTTCAAAGGTGAAGTAAAAAAAATGAGTGGAAAGTATGTGAAGGTGCTTGGAGGAGGAGAATACTACTCAAAACAATTTGCATATTTTTGCAGACATCAAGGCATTATAATGCAGACTAAAAACATATATACTCCACAGAAGAATGGAGTGCGTGAAAGAAAGAACTAGAACATCATGAACATGGATAGGAACATGCTTAGAGTGAAGAACTTGTCCAATGATTATTGGGTTGAAGCAGTTTCATGTTCAGTGTATATTCTGAACAAATATCCACAACTAGTGTTAAGGATAAAGTACCTCAAGAGACATGGACTGAATCTAAACTAAATGTGTCTCACTTAAAAAAAATTGGATGCATTTCTTTTGCACATATCCTTGAAGAGTTGAGAAACAAACTTGACAACATGAGGGGAAAATGTATCTTCATAGGATACAATGAGTAGTCAAAATCCTATAGGAATCATATTCCAGTCACCAAGAAATTTATAGTGAGTAGTGATGTCAAATTTAGTGAGAAAAAATCATGGGATGGCCAAGAAAATGAGACAGTGGATACCCAAAATCCACTGCGGAAAATTTATAATCAAACATAAAGTACATAACAACAAGCAAATCCACCAAGACTGCCAAGACCATGGGTACAAAGATAGAGATAAAAATTTGGAAATGATTCTTCTTATAGCAGTGAATTACCCTCTTCAACAAAAAATCAACGAACAAGAAGCATAAGAAAAAATTATTAGCAGAACAATGACTTTGAATAGTAAGGTCATTTTGCATTTCTATCATATCAAGAAATTGAAGCAATAGAAAAGAACAAGACTTGGAATCTTATTTATCTTCCAGTAGACAAGTCCATCATAGGAGTTAAGTAGGTTGGCAAAACAAAAGTTAATGAGAAATGAAAGATAGAGAAACATAAGACAAGGTTGGTTTAAAAAATTTTATCTCAACAACCTCCAATAGAATATGGTGAAACCTTTACTCCTTGTAATGACTGATCCAAATGGATATCGGTGGCCGCCCACCTTTTCCAACTGGCTCAAAATAGTTTTCTGACAATTTTGGCAATTTACTATTTTTAGCAGTTTTAACTTCCGGGGCCATTTTGAGGGCCTAAATGATGGTTTTTCGGGATCGAGCTCCTCAATGATATCCTAAGGCATACTTGAGCCCCCAAAATGAATCTCCTTGACGATACCTTTCCAACAGGCTATCACACGCCTAAAATGGTGATCATATGCAAACGTTACGACCCTAGGAAGTTGATGTACTACCATACCCAAACGGGGCCCACATGAATTTTGGCGCTTCATCTCCTAGGGTTAGGTTTTTGGATGTCTAGGGTTTTTGGCATTCTTGATTATTGTAAAAATGCCTTCATAGCCTCATTGTAATCTTCTTCTTGCGAATGCGCACTGCCATCACATCTCTTCTCAAAGATAAGTCGCCACCATTCCAGCAAGCTTGTTTCCGTTGCATTTTACAATTTCAGCTTATTTCGTTATTGAATAGAAAACCAGTTTTACTATATCTCTGTTATTTTGTGTTAATCACCTATTAATAATCTGTATTCATTTTGTTCTGCTCATAAAATCCGGATCAGTGGTATCAGAGCGTTCTGCTCCTTGTCGTCTTAATGCATGTCCCCAACGAGGTTGGAGTACAAAGAGTTGGGTCTCGAGCTTGTTTCTCTTGAGGAAAGAAGCTCTCACATGCCCAAGCAACCTCCCATGGCAGGAGAAAAGAAATATGATAGGATAGGAGATCCTTTCAAACTGTTGATTGAGGATGCCCTCATGCAACAGAGGAACAAGATGATGGATAGTTTCGCGCAAATCCTTTGGCATCTACCAATAGGCGACGCATCTTCTTCGAATGGAGGTGCCACCCCCTTCGAGGTACAAATAAACTTCGATATTCCTATATTTGAAGGTTAGATAGACACAGATGTTGTAGACAAGTGGTTGAATCTACTAGAAGGGTATTTTTCTGTCCATAACTTCTCAAATAAAGAAAAGATTACTTTTGTGCTCCTCAAAGCCGTTCCCCATGTCAAAGATTGGTGGGAAACTTTCTGTGAGCAAAAGGAAATAGAGGAAACCTCATTATTTTCAGTCACAGCCACATGGGAATCCTTCAGGGATGCTATTAATAAACAATACTACCCTGTCGAAAGTTATGACGACCTATATACCAAATGGACCACACTGCGGCAAGAAAGAGACCAAGCAATGCCATATTTCACAAATATCTTCCATACCTTGCGCACCAAGTTGGGTATCAAAGATTCGAAGTGACATCTGGTGCTCAAGTATCATGGTGCTCTGCATAGATACATCCAGACCGAAATGGAATTTCTGGACATCTCATCCTTAGATGCGGCCTACTGATATGCCATCAAAATCGAGCAGAAGCTCAAACAAAAGACGCGGCAATTTGGGCCTGGGAACCCCGCACAACAAAAGCCAGGAAAGAGTGGCCCCAACCCACTGAACAAAGGATAGAGAAAATATGGACAATATCAAGACAACCAGTCCAAGCCGCAAGAAAAGAAGGACACCGGAAAGACAAAGAAAGATACCGGGAAGTGGTGCGACTTCCATAAGAGCCCTTGGCATAACACTGCTGACTGTCACTCAAAGCAGTCGTTGGTGGCCGAAGTGAAAGCCTCTGAATCAGATGCAGATTATGACTCTAAGCCAGAACCAGAAAGGGGAATACGGATCATTGACGTGGAACCCAGCGCCATCGTTGCTACCACCAAGCTCTAGCCTGGTGAACCAGACGAGCCAGAAGAAGGAGAGCACCTCTTCCATTCACAGATGTGGGTAAAAGGCACCCCACTGCACTTCATCGTTGATAGCGGTAGCCAGGAGAACCTCATCTCAACAAAGGTCGTCAAGAGGCTAGCCCTGCCAACAACGTTGCACCCACAACTGTACATCATTGGATGGCTCTGCCAAGGAAGCGATCTTCACGTCAGCCAACAGTTCCGACTGTCGTACGTCATCAAGCCCTTCAAAGACGAGGTATTGTGTGATGTTGCTCCTCTAGAAGTTTGTGATGTTCTTTTGGGCCAACCTTATTTATGGAAATGTCATGTTGTATATGAGTCTAGGCCTCATAGTGTTATTATTACTTTGAATAGGAAATTGTACAAGATACCCGAGGTAGTCCCACCTAGTGCTATTTCCTTGATCTCTGCTAAGCAATGCAGGAAGGTCATCTCTCAGATGGGGAAGTTTGTCTTCTTTGTGATTTTCTCTCAGAATAAGCGAAAGATCATAGCCACATCCAGGGTGTCTATGGCTGACCTCTCCACACAGCAGAAACAAGTAGATAAGGTCATGGAAGAATACTCGGATATCTTCTCCTCACCTACAGGGTTACCTCTGCACTGTCAGGTCAAGCACCCCATCGATCTGACCCCCGGTGCACCGCTACCCAATGGGCTAGTTTATCGTCGCTCTTTGTTAGAGAATGAGGAGATCAAGTGACAGATCCAAGAATTGCTCCACAAGGGGCACATCCACCCCAGCTCATCACCTTGTGAGAGCCCAATCATGTTGGTACAGAAGAAAGATGGAACCTAGCGACTATGTATTGATTACCGGGCTTTGAATAAAATCACAGTCAGAAACAAGTACTCGATTCCATAAATCGATGACCTCCTTGATCAACTCACGGGGGCCAAATACTTCATTAAGATTGATCTGAAGTCTGGCTACCACCAGGTCCCGATAGAGAAGACAGATGTATGGAAGACCGCCTTCAAGTCAAAGGAAGGCCTTTTTGAATGGTTGGTCATGCCCTTTGGTTTGACAAATGCTCCAGCCACTTTCATGAGGATGATGGAGGATATCCTGTGACCATTCACGAATAATTTTGTAGTGGTGTATCTAGATGGCATTCTAATTTACAACAAGACTTGGGCCGAACACTTGCAGCATATTCAGCAGGTTATGCACACCCTGTGGCAGCACAAGTTATACGCCAACTTGGAAAAATGCTCCTTCGGCATGGACAGGGTCCATTACCTGGGATACATCATTGATCAGCATGGCGTACATGTGGATCCAGCCAAGATCCAAGTCATCTGTGACTGGCCATCCCCAACAACACTCACTGAGCTTCAAAGCTTCTTGGGCCTTGCCAATTTCTACCGCAGGTTCATGTTGGGTTTCTCCCATATTGCATGGGCCCTCAGCCAAATAAACAGAGGTGGTGGTAAGGAAAAATTTGCATGGGGCCAGTCCCAACAACAAGAGTTCGATGATTTGAAGCAGCGCTTGTGCTCAACCCCAGTACTTTCACTACCGGACCTGCAGTATCCCTTTGAGATCGAGACAGACACTTCAGACTATGTTGTGGGCATCGTTCTCACTCAACACGGCCACCCCGTGGCCTATCATAGTGAGACACTGTCAGATACTGTACGTAAGTACCCTACTTACAACAAAGAACTATACTCCATTGTGAAAGCATGCCACCAGTGGAGACATTACATTCTTGGGAAGGAGACAGTCATCCACACTGATCATAAGCCACTGCGGTTCATGCAGATGCAGGGAAAATTGCAGAATGACTGCCATTAAAAGTGGTCCACATACTTGCAGCAATTCCACCTCAACATCAAGTATAAAATAGGAAGCACCAATCGTGTCGTTGATTGCCTCAGCAGACCGCCAGTCGCGGCACTCACTACGGTGCTAGACTCTTGTGGCCATGAGACATCTGGATGGCCCCAACTCTATGAGACAGACCCTGACTTCACCACCACCTACCAAATGTTGGGTGAAAACACAGTTGTCAATAATTTCCATCTTCAGGATGGGTTGTTGTGTCGTTTGGGCCATATCTTTGTTCCATCAAGTGAGCGAGCGAAGATGATCTGGGAATCCCACTACAGTTGGGTGGCAGGACACTTCAGTGTTGAAAAGACAGTGGCGATGCTACAGAAACATTTCTATTGGATGAAAATTCAACAAGAGGTCAGCAAGTATATCAGGTCCTGCACTATTGCCAAACCGACCACTAAGAAACATGGCCTGTACACCCCTCTTCCTACTCCTAACAGGCCATGGGAATCCATCTCAATGGACTACATGTCGGGCCTCCCATCCACCAAGCAAGGAAATGACTGTGTTTTTGTGGTTGTTGATCGTTTTTCTAAGAAGTCTATCCTAGTTGTCTGCAAGAAGAGCATCACAGCAGAGGTTGTAATGCCCCACGCCTCTTAGAGAGGTGATGAGGAGACTCAGTGGCCTGGTTACCCCCACTAGGTCATAGTCTCACACTGAGGGGTTAAGTCAATGAGGCTAAAGTTATATTTTTAAGTTGACTTAAGAAAGGAAAGGGATAAAGGAGTAAAAGATAACTCAACAGAAGAATAGAAGATTAACCCTGGGAGTTAACCTAACTCAACAGAGGATTAGAAGGAAAAAGTATAAGTAAGAGGCTGGGGCACACCTATTAAGCATTATGGTTTTGGTTTAGTGTTTTCTATTGCTCTTGAGCATTCAATTTGGGGGTTTTGCTGTACAAACCCTTGTGAGAAACTCAGTGGTGAAATATCCACTCACCTTGTTCCACAGCTTGGTCTCAGGGATGAAATACACCTCCACACCATTCTATTCTCATCCCATCTCCATCTAGCACTTCAGAAGTTAGCAGGTCATACTGTTCTTGTGATTCCAGCAAGGGTGCACCATCATCTAGAGGGAGGTTCGATCCATCTTATCCAGAGGGCCTGGGTTCATTCCAACACTTGGGTTTTGTTTGCAGGGGCAAGACCATCAGTTTGAGGGATTTTCTAGAGGGTTATCATCATCATATATTTCTCTGTAGATTGGGACGTCTTGGAGGCTAAGGGGGCATCCTGTGATTCAGTAAAATCAGATCTAGAAGGCTACACTTAGAATCTGAGTCTGGAACTTCTTCGACAGGGTTCACATAGCCCGATCTACATTCCTAGGGAGTTTCAGGGCATTTAGAGTCTTCCCTTGTTAGGGTTGAATCACCTAGGGTTTCTGTCACCCAGTGGGGCCCACCATTCAGTGGAGAAGTTCATATCTACAGAGGTTGAGAGGGATATTGGAGATTCAGACACCTGGGTTGTTCTTACAATCACCCGATCTACTGTTTGGCATCTTTCTGGAGGTGATTGGACATCTTTGGCACCAGGGACGAATTGTTGAGGAGCCTCAGTTATCCAGCAGAGCGTGGCATCTTCCAGTAGTGAGGGGTTTGGCACTTGGCATTGGTCTTCATTTCTTATCCATGCTTCGGAGGATTATTTTGTATCGGTGGGGCATTTTGTAGCAGCTCATATCTATTGTCTTCCAAGCCATCTGATGATTATTCCAGATCAGCTATCTATTATATTGGTTCCATATTGCTCATAATAAAAGGTCAGATCTTGCTTGTGCTTTTATACATTGAATGTAATGTGATCTTCATGTGTTGAATGAATCTTGTATGAATGCACTGAATAACTGGATAACTCAATAAACATCTGCACAACAACAAATTAGTGGTAGTTAGTGATCCAGGCGAAAAATTTGGCTTGGGATCATTACAGTGGTATCATAGCTTTGATCCTCCAAACCTATGGAAGGATCGGCGCATGCAAAGGTACAGCGGTATCTTTATGGGTCGAAGGAAGAAACCCAGCAGTGAAACAAAGGCCGAAATGGAAGG
Source organism: Picea engelmannii (assembly GCA_009831015.1). Taxonomy (NCBI): domain Eukaryota; kingdom Viridiplantae; phylum Streptophyta; class Pinopsida; order Pinales; family Pinaceae; genus Picea; species Picea engelmannii. Next base: position 13,326 of record ML783370.1, on the reverse strand, counting down.
ATTAGGAGATGACCATGAGGTTGTAGGCTTGACTCTCGTAGCAGCGGAATTTAACAAGTTCCAGCAATCCGTCAACCACACAGAAAGCACATTGGTCCGATATTTGGACGAATACCATGAAACCAACAGAAAGGGACAGGTTGAACTTTCTGAAACATTGAAGAGAGTTGACGAGAACCTGTAGATAATGAACCTGAACCAATCCAAGCTAAATGAATTTCTAATGAAAATGTCCCATAAAGGGAAAGACCCTGACACATATGGGCATAAGGAGGCTGATGGATCTGGTGGAATCCATGAGGAGATCAGATATAATCCGAAGAAAGCCCCTAGATCCGAAGGAAGTTTGGAAGGAAACATGCTCCAGGGTCAAATGGGTAGCGGGATCAATTCTAGGAGATACATGCCCACATTCACAAATGAACAGCTTGGTCGACATTCGAGTGGTAGAGCCAACCCAAGACTGGACATGCCCACATTCACAGATGAGCAAGGGCAACAGGAACAGGTTGAAGATTTTGTGGGACAAGTGGCGAGGAGTACCAAGGAGTACTACAGTTTGGATATGAAGATCCAAAAACAGATGTCCCTAGACCAGTATTGCCAACTCAAGTTCAGAAATCAACCCAGGATGAACCACAGGGGCAACTTTGAGTTTGAACGAAGAGCGGGAAAGATAGAAATCCCATACTTTGATGGTACGACCAAGATGACAGCACAATCTTGGGTACAAAAGCTAAATACTTACTTGCAGCTCAACCCCATGAGGGAGATGGAGGCCATCAAGTTTGCTACTATGTACTTGGATGGAAAGGCTCATGACTGGTGGTATCACGGACTCACCACACTTGGTCACAATTAGATTGTGTCCTATACAGAGTTCAATCAGAGGCTCATTGATAGATTTGATCAAGGAGATCCTGAGCTACATTTCTGGAAGCTCACCCAACTCAAGCAAACAGGTACGACTGAAGTATATATTGATGAATTTCATAGGTTGGCAGTTATGGTATAATATATGTCCCCAACTAGGTTCATGATGCTTTTCACATAAGGGTTGATGGAACCCTTGAAGGGTTGGGTAAAGGCCTTCAAGCCCACCAACCTACAGGAGGCTATTTGAAAGACAAGGAATTTGGGTCTGGCTGTTAAACCTAAATTCATACCCAGACCGCCTCTTAACAATGGAGGAAGGGACCAAAGACCTCCAATAAACCAAGGAGGACTTGACCCTAAGAATTATGACAGGGGTCGAGGCAGAATAGATGGTAACACCATGAGAGAATTGAGAAGGAAGCAAATTTGCTTCACATGCAAGGAACCATGGAACCCCTCACACAAGTGCATGGGACGTGGACAGGTACATTACATTGAGGTCACTTCAAATAACAAAGAAGAAGATGAAATTGGACAGATACAGAACATGGAGGCAGAAACCACTGAGGCAGCAGAGGAGGAACAAATCACAAGACAAGATAGTATGGCCACCTTGGCATCTATCAGTGGAGTGCCCAAGTATAACACCTTCAGAATGAGGGGGGTCTTGCAGGGTCAGAGAGTCTCGGTCTTGATTGATGGAGGAGCTTCCCACAACTTCATTGATGCAGCACTGCTGAAGAGGAGGCACATACCCACAACAGAATTTGAAGGATTAAAAGTGGAGGTTGTAGGAGGAAGCACCATGCCCTATGACAGATATATCACGGGCCTAAAGCTTACCTTGGGAAGGCATGAGTTGATACAAGATGTCTATGTCATGGACCTTCTGAATACCAACATCATCCTAGGAGTTCAGTGGCTCAACACATTGGGGCCTATCACCACCAACTACAAAACGATGGAAATGTCATTCATAGAGGAGGGTGGACGAAAGGTAGTGCTTTGGAGCATGACAAGGAATGTTGCAAAGGTAGTCACGACCAAGAGGATGGAAGCCATCTTCCGAAGGGATGAAATAGTATATGCAGCCAAATGCAGGATTGTGACATGTGTGGATGAACAAGGCAAGGTTCATTACACTCCAGAATCAAGGAAATCATTGACAAACACCACAAGGTGTTTGGGCCTATTCCTCTGGGGGTTCCACCAGATAGAGGATTTGAGCACATTATTGAGCTAGAGGAAGGGGCCAAACCGGTGATCACCACACCATACAGATATCCCAAGAAGTACAAAGATGACATAGAAAAGGCCATCAAGGAACTTCTGGACATGGGACACATCATGCCCAGCAGTAGTCCTTTTGCTTCGTCAGTAGTATTGGTGAAGAAGAAGGATGATACTATGAGGATGTGCATTGACTTCAGGGCCTTAAATAAAAAGACCATCAAAAACAGGTACCCAATACCAAGGATTGATGAACTGTTGGACGAATTGCATGGGGTCGTCTACTTCACGAAGATTGACCTTTGTTCTGGCTATCATCAAATCAAGATGAGGGAGGAAGACATCTCAAAAACAACTTTTAGATGTCACTACGGTCATTTTGAGTTTCTAGTGATTCCCTTTGGGTTGACCAATGCCCCTGCTACGTTCCAGTCATGTATGAACCATGTATAGAACAAGCAGCTAAGGAAGCACATGTTGGTATTCTTTGATGACCTGCTTATCTACAGCAAGACATGGGAGGAGCATCTTAGGCATTTGGACCAGATTTTGTCAATTATGGAGGAATAGTCACTATATGCTAAGGAGTCCAAATGTGAGTTTGGAATGACGGAGGTCCTTTATCTAAGACACATTATCGAAGAAAAATGGGTACAGGTACACCAGGAGAAAATTGAAGCCATCATGGAATGGCCCACTCCTAAGACACTCACAGAATTGAGAGGATTTTTGGGAATGTGCACATATTACAGGAAGTTTGTCAAGGGGTTCTCTCAACTATGTGCACCCTTGACCAATTTGACTAAGAAAAGAGCATTCCAGTGGGACAAGGAGGCCCAAAAAATGATGGACAAGATGAAGAAGGTGATGAGTATGTGCCCAGTCTTAGCCCTTCCAGATTTCAGTCTCCCATTTACCTTGGAGTGTGATGCATCCGGGGAAGGAATAGGGGTCGTACTGATGCAGAAGAGGCACCCTATTTTCTGCGAGAGTCGAAAACTCCGGGGTCCTGATCTACTCTACAACATTTATGACAAAGAAAAGCTGGCTATCATGCATGCACTAGCCAAATTCCGGCAGTACTTGGTAGGTGCTCGGTTTGTTGTCAAGTCAGATCATAACAGTCTCAAATACTTATTGGAATAGAAGGACTTGAACGAGAGGCAACAAAAATGGGTAAGCAGAATACAGGCCTATGACTTTGACATTGATTTTGTCAAAGGGAAGAATAATGTGGTGGTTGATGCCTTATCCAGGAGACCATCCATCCTTTCCATAACAGGGATAACAGTTGATTGGAAGGACAAGCTAGTGATGGAGTATGCAGAGGATCAGTTTGCATGCCAACTACTGGATGAACAGGTACAAGATGAATATTTCAAGGTTATTAATGACCTCATCTACTACAAAGACCGAATCTTCTTGGTTTCTGGATCGGCCTTCAAGGCCAAGTTATTGCAGGCATGCCATGACTCACCAATGGCGGGACATCAGGGGATCAGCAAGACGTACAAGCAGGTAAGAGAAAGATTCTCTTGGAAATGACTCAAGGAGGATGTGATTAGGCACGTCAAAGAGTGTTCGACATGTTAGGAAAACAAGGATGAGCACATGCACCCAGCATGACTTTTGCAACCCTTACCCATTCCAGAGCACAAATGGGAAAGCATATCCATGGATTTCATCACCAGGATACCAAAGACACAAGGGAAGGACTGCATATTTGTAGTGGTGGATAGGTTAACAAAGTCTGCACAGTTCTTTGCCATAGCTACCGACTTCAGTGCAACACAGGTGGTCGAACTATTTTCCAAGGAGATTTTCAGGTTGCACGGCCTACCCAAGACCATTGTCAGCAATAGGGATAGCAGGTTTATGAGTAATTTTTGGCAGGAGTTATTCAAGTTGGTTGGTATGGACTTGACCCCAAGCACCAGCTATCACCCTCAAACAGATGGACAGACAGAGATAGTCAACAAGTGGGTAGAGGGCTATCTCAGAAACTATGTGGCAAGGAAACATAAAGCATGGGTCAGATGGTTGCATTTGGGAGAATATTGCTACAACACCACCTAGCATATGTCCATTGGCATGTCACCATTCAAAGCTTTGTATAGCTATGATCCTTTATCATTTGTAGAGATTGCATTCGGTGACAGTAGGGCACTGATGGTACAAGATTGGATACAGCAGAGCCAAGACATTCTCAGGGAATTGAAGGATCATCTACAGAGGGCACAAAACCAACAGAAGGTCCAAGCAGATAAGCATAGAGTTGACCGTACTTTTGAGGTTGGCGATTTAGTCTATTTGAGGATGCAAACGTACAGGAAAGCTTCCATTAAAAGAAGCGGAGTGGAGAAACTGCAGCCACGTTTCTTTGGACCCTACAAAGTCAGCAGGAGGATAGGGGCCATAGCTTACGAGGTGGAGCTTCCACAGGGCAGGAAAATTAACAACGTTTTTCATGTCTCGTGCCTTAAGAAATCCTTCGGTCAACACATTAGGCCTATTGAGGTATTACCCCCCATGGATGAGGAGGGACAGCTTGTTTTGATTCCGGAGGAAGTACTAGAAGTCTGAGAGAAGCGGCCCAGAAACCGAAGCATCAAGGAGTATCTGATCAGGTGGAAGGATTTACCCATTGAGGATGCCACTTGGGAACAGGAGCACGTGGTAAGAGAAGCAGGTTTGGAATTGCTTGAGGACAAGAAATTTCAAGCAGGGGAGACTGTAATGTCCCCCACCTCTTAGAGAGGTGATGAGGAGACTCAGTGGCCTGGGCATCCCCACTAGGTCATAGTCTCACACTGAGGGGTTAAGTCAATGAGGCTAAAGTTATATTTTTAAGTTGACTTAAGAAAGGAAAGGGATAAAGGAGTAAAAGATAACTCAACAGAAGAATAGAAGATTAACCCTGGGAGTTAACCTAACTCAATAGAGGATTAGAAGGAAAAAGTATAAGTAAGAGGTTGGGGCGCACCTATTAAGCATTCTGGTTTTGGTTTAGTATTTGCTATTTCTCTTGAGCATTCAGTTTGGGGGTTTTGTTGTACAAACCCTTGTGAGAAACTCAGTGGTGAAATATCCACTCACCTTATTCCACGGCTTGGTCTCGGGGATGAAAGACTCCTCCACACCATTCTATTCTCATCCCATCTCCATCTAGCGCTTCAGAAGTTAATAGGTCGTACTATTCTTGTGATTCTAGCAAGGGGGCACCATCATCTAGAGGGAGGTTCGATCCAGCTTATCCAGAGGGCCTGGGGTCATTCCGACACTTGGGTTTTGTTTGTAGGGGCAAGACCATCAGTTTGAGGGCTTTTCTAGAGGGTTATCATCATCATATATTTTTATGTAGATTGGGATGTCATGGAGGCTAAGGGGGCGTTCTGTGACTCAATAAACTCAGATATAGAAGGCTACACTTAGAATCTGAGTCTGGAACTTCTCCGACGGGGTTCACATAGCCCGATCTACATTCCTGGGGAGTTTCAAGGCATTTGGAGGCTTCCCTTTTCAGGGCCGAATCACCTAGGGTTTCAGTCACCCAGTGGGGTGCACCATTCAGTGGAGAAGTTCATATCTATAGAGGTTGAGAGGGATATTGGAGATTCGGGCACCTGGGTTGTTCTTACAATCACATGATCTATTGTTTTGCATCTTTCTGGAGGTGATTGGACATCTTTGGCACCAGGGCTGAATTGTTGAGGAGCCTCAGTTATCCAGCAGAGCGTGGCATCTTCCAGCAGTGAGGGGTTTGGCACTTGGCATTGGTCTTCATTTCTTATCTAGCCTTTGGAGGTTTATTTTGTATCGACAGAGCATTTTGTAGCAGCTCATATCTATTGTCTTCCAAGCCATCTGATGATTATTCCAAATCGTCTATCTATTGTATTGGTTCCATATTGCTCATAATAAAAGGTCAGATCTTGCTTGTGCTTTTATATCTTGAATGTAATGTGATATTCATGTGTTGAATGAATCTTGTACGAATGCACTGAATAACTGGATAACTCAATAAACATCTGCACAACAACAAATCAGTGGTAGTTAGTGATCCAGGCGAAAAATTTGGCTTGGGATCATTACAGAGGCCACTGCCAAACTCTTCTTTGAATGAGTCTGGGTTCATTTTGGAATCCCACAAACCATTGTCTCAGATCAAGATAGTCAATTTCTCAGCACATTCTGGTAGAGCCTTTGGTCACTGCTAGACACCAAGCTCACCAAATCCACGGCCTTCCACCCCCAGACAAATGGCCAAACAAAGGTTGTAAATCGAATGATTGTGCATATCCTTTGCATGTATAATTCAAAGCACCCTCGCACATGGGATGAGAGCCTTCTATATGTCCATCATAGCTACAACCGATCCCTGCATAGCTCAACCAGCCACAGCCCCTTTCAAGTGGGGTTGGGATTCCAACCATTGGGACCCATAGATGTTGCACTTCCCCTTGCGGTCACCTCGACTGACTCATCTCCTACTCCAACTAAAGCTGAAAAAGCCACCAGGTTCATTGATCAGATCCATCACATCTGCCAGCAGGTTCAAAATATCCTATAGAAGTCCAATGACAAGTACAAACAGCGCCATGATCAACATCGGGTGCCGCATAAGTTTCAGGTGGGCGACAAAGTTTGGTTGCACTTGCCGAAAGAACGCCTTACAGGACCCCATCAAAAGATTCGCTCACTCCGTTATGGGTCTTACACTATCACCAAGGTCATGGGGGATAATTCTTTTGAGCTCAACATTCCTCCTTTCCTTGGTCTGCACCCAGTGTTCAACGTGGATCTCCTTCACCCTTATTTCCCACCATTATTGGACACCTCAGAAGTAGCAGAACAACTGACACCAACAAAGCTCAACCCCGACTACCTAAAACAGGCATCCAATGATCATATTGTGGACAGACATATCAAGGGCACTCGACAACAAAGGATCCAACTTTATCGAGTCATCAAAGCAGGGCAGCTCCTGCACCAAGGCAAGTGGCTCACCTGGGGCCAAATTCAGCAAAAATTTTCTCATATGATGGGAGACCTCAACGCAATGGAGACCATTTCTTCCTAAGGAGGGAGGATTGATCCAGATGGATATAGGTGGCCACCCACCTTTTCCAACTGGCTCAAAACAGTTTTCTGACAATTTTGACAATTTACTATTTTTAGTAGTTTTAACTTCCAGGGCCATTTTGAGGGCCTAAATGAAGATTTTTCGGGATCGAGCTCCTCAATGATAGTCATAGGCATGAATGAGCCTCCAAAATGAATCTCATCGACGATACCTTTCCAACGGGATATCACACGCCTAAAACGGAGATCGTATGCAAAAGTTACGACCCCAGGAAGTTGATGTACTAACTTACCCAAATGAGGCCCACATGACTTTTGGCGCTTCATCTCCTAGGGTTAGGTTTTTGGATATATAGGGTTTTTGACATTCTTGCTTATTGTAAAGAGGCCTTCAGAGCCTCACTGTAACCTTCTTCTTGTGAATGCGCGCTGTCGTCACATCTCTTCTCAGATATAAGCCGTCACCATTCCAACAAGCTTGTTTCCGCTGCATTTTACAGTTTCATCTTATTTTGTTATTGAATAGAAAACTAGTTTTATTGTATCTCTGTTATTTTGTGTTAAGCACTTGTTAATAATATGTATTCATTTCATTCTACTCATAAAATCTGGATCAATAACTCCTTCTACCACTATTTTTTTTTTTTTTTTAAATTTATTATTTATATCATCAATAATTATATGCTTGCAGTATAGTTGTACCTCAACTATGACCATATTCATGCTCAAAGTACGAGTGTATTTATTTATTTATCTAAGAACCATTTATGTTTATATATAAGTATAAAATGGTATTGTACTCGACACATTGCTCAAGCTTTATACTGATACAACATATTAAAAAAATTGTGACTAATCCATGATTACAAGATGTAACTAAGTCTTAGGTGGCCACGTCATGTCTCCACTCGAGTCGACTGACAGTAACTCACATAACCTCGTACGTCTTCTTTACTGTCATGGAAATCCGAGTTTTCTTCCAATTTTGGATGGTCAAACGACGAGATTTGGAGCCTACCTTCTTCGTCGACTTACCTTCTTCAAATGCTTTGTACTATGAAATGCATGTGAGAATACCCTTTCAAATGCTTTGTACTATGAAATGCATGTGAGAATAACCTATCAGGACCTAGAGTTATGATAGCGTAGGGTTTTCCTTCTACCATTTAACTTCAGGATTTTATATGGAAATAAATGGATGCAAATAGGGTTATATATTTACCCTAATTTTCTTATGTTGGTTCTTTTAAAAGATTACTATCTCTCGTTGTTATATTTCATAGTTTTATTTTGCAGTGGTTTAGATAGAATATCAAAATACAATTTTCTCATGAACTATTACTTTGTAGCTTCTAGAGAGAAACCCTATAACAATTTATAGATAAAAGCTTCACCATTTTCATTAGAGTTTTCTATAATAGTGTAAAAAAAAATATTTCCTTCTATAGTATCTTTATACATTTCTTTATCATCAATCTTTGAAAATAAATTGTCAATCCTTAAATCTTTTCTTATAAAATGGGGTATTTTCTATCTATTTTTTTCATATTTGTCAATGAAAACAAATTGAGTAGAGAACTAGTTCATCCAAACATAGACCAGAACAACCAAATCACTTGCTCATGCAATCCCCAAGCCTAATTCATTATTCCATAGGGACTACAAATTTCAAATAGGTTGACTCTTTCTCAGAACCATCAAACTCAAATCCTCATCCAAAGTAATCAGTAGCATCCTTCTTCCTCTATACTTGGCTCTTCCTGTGTTGTCAAGTAAAAATTAATAGCTTGCCTAGGTCTTTCTCCAAGTTAGCCTCATCCCTAACCCTAGGGAATATTCTTGGCCTAACTTTTTGCTAGCTTGTTCCCTCACATCCCACATCTTTGGGGAGTAGGTTTACACTTGTCCTCATGGAACATATTTACTTTGATGGTTTTTATCCCTTTTCACTCTCCAGTGGAATTATGAATCACTCTTTTTGTAGTTAGATTCTCTAATCAGTTTGTTTCTAGTAAAATAAAATAAAATAAAATGATAATTACAAAATATTCATCATCATCAATGTCTATGGTGATATATTTTAGCACAAGTATTTTCATAAAAACTTCCTCAATATAGGTAATCAACATTAAAAACATTTAAATGTTTATAAATGGAGGGACATTACATCCTCCCCCCCTTGAACTGAACATCGTCCTCGGCATTCCAATATGATCATCTCATCTCTGGAACATAATGGATAAACCTTCCTCATGGCCTCTTCCATTTCCCATGTGGCCTCCTAAGGACTAAAGTGCATCCAATGCACTTTAACCTGAACAGTGGTTTGGTTCCATAGCATAGTTTCCTTTTTGTCAAGAATGAGTAGCGGTTCCACCTGGTACTCGCCTTCTGGTTCCACCTGGATCACATTCCAATTTACAATATGAGTTACATGATGTACATATTTTCTTAACATTGATACATCAAACACATTATATACTTTTAAATTGGCTGGTAGTTCAAGTTGATACGCCAGTAGCCCCACTCTGGAAAACACCTCAAATGGACCACATTATCTTGGTGACAACTTGGAACTCTTTCCCAATTTGAATGAATTGTTTTTGGGTTTAAATTTTCGATAAACATGATCTCCTACATTGAATTATGTATGTGTCATTTTCACGTCTGCAAAACTCTTTTGTTTGTCCTGTGCACTTTTCAAATTCTGTTTTTCTTTTTGAACAATTGTTTCCATTTCTTTTAACATTTCGAGACCCAAAATAATTTTTTCAACTGGGTTGTCCCAACCAATAGGTGTTCGACACTTCCTACCATACATCATTTCAAAAGGAATAAGTTTTAGTGATGTCTAATAACTGTTATTATATGCAAATTCCACCATACGAAGACAATCCTCCGACTTTGTGGGGTAGTCCATTACATACATCTGCAACATATCTTTTGTAATTCAATTATTCATTTCGGTCTGATGGTCAATTTGAGGATTATATGAGGTAATGAAACTCAATTGAGTCTCTAAACCACTAAACAAGGTCTTCCGGAATTTTGAACTGAAATTTGTATCCTTGTCTGAAATGATAGTTTTTGGTAAACCATGCATTCTAAAAATTTATTTCATGAAAATATCTGCAATGTTTATGGCATTGTGAGTTGATTTTATAGGAATAAAGTGTGCAACTATAATACCTCTATTTCCCCCATCTTGTAAATATAATTATATTTTTCTAAAAGACTAGACAAACTAGTTATGTGTGTATTTCGGAAATGATGAACCTTATTATAAAAGGTAATGTAAATATTTATGTTATAAAAAAATGAAATTTGTTGCATAACTGCTTAAGGGGATTTCCAATACAGATTATGATGCATGAGAGGGAATGTTGAGGGGAGCCGATAATGGTTGAGATGAACCCTTCCAAGCCAATACTTTGTTGGATTTAAATTGCTCGGACCCAGAACAATCCTCCATCCTAGAGAATTTAATTACCAGTCAAGCTGGTAGATGGGAAGTCCTCCTCAAGATTCAATGAGAAGATGGACAGAGTTTTCCATCTGGAAACTTCCCAATTTGACCCACAAATTGGGAAATGGACCCACAAAATCTTGTTGTAGAAGGAAATAAAAGAGAGAAAAATCATGGAAAGAATGTAGTTGATGCACACGAATGGTTCTGGTGACCATTTTCTGAAGAGGTAGAGCATGGAAGGCTCTCCAGTTCTGAAGAGAACTAAGAAAACACAATTTTTTGGGTGCATGAAATATTGGCAGCGTTTTCTAATCAAGCTGATAAATGGAACTACATAGGATTTGAATGATTGAGTGAACAATGAAAACACGCTCCCTTACTTGGTGGATAGAAGATTGGACTATTAGGTTCCTATGAGAGAACGAGAGTAACCTTTGTCCCTTGCTTTTTTTGAGAAAAAGAAGAATTCTCTCTCATGGAATTATACTCTGGCTAGGGGGTGGCTAGCGAAGAAGATACCAAGAACAATTGTGCCTATGGTTGGGTGGAAAGTGTGACACCCTTCAACAATTATAACTCTTTGCACATTCTATATAAGTATTTATTTACCAAATCTCTACACTTTTAGGTTAAAAAATGATATAGAAAGTGTTTAAGAACAATGCAAATTCAACTCTCTATTAAAATGGTCTTTGAAAGTTAGGTGAAATTTCGAGCATGTTTCAACTAAATTTGATTTTGAAATACAATAACAATAAGGTTTAGAAATTTGCCTAGAACCAATCAAGTACCACATTGGTAAAGTCATGCGATGCTTCCTCGAAATCTGTTGAAATCACTCCTCAATTTTGTCAAGGAATGACCAAAAAAACACCACATGGTATGTTGGGTATCAATGGACTAGTGTGACCGTTTTTCCCAATTAAAATTACAGGAACACACCTATGCTCCAAGAACACACATGTTCTTGGAGCATAGATGGTGCGAGGATATTCATTAAACACCCTGCACCATTGATCCATCCAATCACCCATGATGCGTAATTCATTGCACAAATCAATGGAAATATATGCACAACTCTCTTTTCATTTCTGATTTAATTACACAGTCAACCTTGATCAAAATACGAGGCATAGAAATGGACGAACGATATCACCGTATGGGCAGCATTAGTTAAAGCAGGATTGGAACTTAGATGTCAGCTTCCAGGAACGTTGAAAAACCTTCCAGGAACTTAGATGATAAGAAGATGTCAGCTTAGATGTCAGCATAGAAGATAAGAAGATGTCAGCTTAGATGTCAGCTTCCAGGAAGATGTCAGCTTAGAAGATAAGAAGATGTCATCTTAGATGTCAGCTTCCAGGAATATGTCAGCTTAGAAGACAAGAAGATGTCAGCTTAGATGATAAGAAGATGTCAGCTTCCAGGAACTTAGATGATAAGAAGATGGCGATGTAAATAATATAAATTAAAAGCTAAGTATGGGGAAGCGTAAATGATCAAAGATGGACAGTAAAATACAACGACTATTAAGGGAACTGTTTCATGCATGCGCTCTTCCATACCATGTATTACCATATTAATAGATTAATACTAAATTAGTGTATTAAAAAAATAATTTATTTAGTACCAAATTTCATTCTTATGTTATTCAGAATTCTTATGTTATTAAAAAAAATTGGGAATCCAGTCAGATTTCCAGGGGTCCTATAGTTAATACGTCTGAGCTGATTGGAGCCAAAGAGAAAATGTCCATTGAAAATTTTGTTAGATTTTTCTTTATTGCTGCATTCTAGTCA
>ML783369.1:291896-324772 GCA_009831015.1 Picea engelmannii | reverse complement strand
CTCTCTAACCGTGAGGAATTATGTGACGTTCCACATACCACCGGAAATGACATGACAAACACTATCCATCTAGGATATTTTCCCTGACAAATTCACTTTCCTTCATCTCATTATTCCACAATTAAGCATGGGTTTTCTTACTCTACAAAACGTCTTCCCGTGAGGGCTTTCACCATAAGGGGACCACCTTGGAGTTCATCCAAATTTACTTCTTATCAACCATGACAAAACAATAATGAGTCATATTTACATTAAACAATATTGGGTCCATTACCTAAACCTTTGTGCTACGGGGCTTTCTTCAAGGGTTGACATCAATGACAACCAACCTTAATCAACAGTGCAGTATACTATCCTGAAAAAGGATGATGCCGTGCACTAAAACAAATCAATAACAAAAGACAAAAACATCCTGTTTGTTACATACATATACACCTTTACTAATATTCCTCAAAGATATGAGTGCAGCCATGATGACTGGATCTTTTCCGGGCTAGTAGAGGAGACTGAATGTCCTCGCTTATCAACAATTCCTGGCTAGAAGAAGTAATACAACAAACCACTTATACAGTGATCAAAAGAGTGAGATAGTAATATAGAGTTAATAGATATTGTTGAGACGGCGTTGTCCCTCCACTCCTTCAGTCCATAAGTGAAGCATGATGTAACCCTTTGGTTCATTTAATACTTTCTTTGAAAGCACATCTGTTTCTTTATTGAATTCTCGGTAAATGTGGAAAAATTGGATGCTCTCGAAGGTGTTCATAACAATTTGGATTCTTTTTTTCGAGCCTTCAAGAGAGCTAGCATGTAACTCACTTCTTTCATTCAACCACTCGATAATTACCTTAGAATCGCCCATGATTTGAATCTTTGGGAGAGCAAGAAGGTTTGCTAAGAATAATGTAGCCCAAACACCCATTAATTCCGCCTTCGTATTCGTGCCAGGTCCACAGTTCAGGTACCATTTATGAACCAAAGAGGTCAAAAATTTAATTGTGCCTCCAGCTCCACAACACCGACCATTTGCCTTTGCTGCACCATCAAAACAAGCTACAGGAAATTCAAAAATTTGATTAATAAAGCAAGAACGCAGCGAGGATATGTTAATTATTTCCACAGGCTTGTGGACTGAACCAAGCGATCTTATCATTACCGACAGCGCCGAGGGAGTTTTCTCATCGAAGATCGCTGCATTCCTTTCAAACCATACGTTTGACTTATTATACATATGTTGGCTCCTTTAATAATTCTATGGGTTTCTTTTTTCATTACTATATGGAATATTAAATAATATACTTCTTTTTATAAGTTAAAGTTGTTTTCAAATAAGACAAATTAAGTAGTGGATGATGACATCACATTCCACTTATATTTGGACCATAGTTATTTCACCTTTTATTTATTTTTCATGTGCCACACCTTTCTTTAGTGCGCCCCCTTCATGTGGGTAAAACTTAGGATAAGGGGGTGGCCCTTTTAATATAATTTTTTTTTATAACTTAAGAAACTCTTTTAATGTGCCTTTTAATTTGCCTCCATAGCCAGGTTTACCAGATCCACATGAAAATTACTGGACTTAAAAATTCTGCCACATGGGTTTTGTCAGGAACAAACTTCACTTCATCTTTGTCACTCATTTTATCCTTGCATGCTGATGAATAGGCTTTCTTTTGCCACATTTCCTTCATAAATGTGCTTGCGGGAACCTTTGACAACTGATTTCCATTTACAACCCGACCTTTTTCAAAAATTTCAACGTGGCATGTCAAGTATGCATGAAGACGGTCAATCTGAGCCCTTGTTGTATTTTCGGCCTTGGGATCCCGTGCATTGGGATTCTTGCACTGCCTTGAAAAATGTGCAATGATGAAAACTTTGTGAGACTGTCATGTTGTGAACAAAAATGACAATGCACCATGGCCAAGGGATGCCTACAGAATCAATAAAAATAACCATGTGGGAAGACATAGGTGTGCATGACATGGACCGGACTAGGCCCCACAAACTGCAATCACCCCTACATAAGACCTGTGGCTCCACACAATCATGTGTCCCAATAGATCCGTGCCACAACCTCCAATCCTATCTAGGACAAGAGATGGTGAGACGGGGACATAAGGGGACTGATCATGATCAGACCAAGTCTGGAAGTCCACTACATAATCATCCACTATGGTTTACATGGCTTTAACTTGCATCCTTGGGCTTACAATGGTGTAGCCAAAATGAAAACTCTAGGGTACCTCCTGGAGAGGTAACAAGCCCTATGCCCATTGAGTCTTGACCCTAACCATTTCACCCACTTTACATGGCTTAGAGAGGGATCTCTTGGAAACTCTCCTTGACCTAGGGCAAGATCTACCCAATAGGACACCTCATCAACCCTCCCATATTCAAGCTTGACAAGTTGTATAATGTCTTTGAGCACTTAATTGTTTGACATAGCGATCTTTGATGCACATGCTTAGGTGGCTCATTTATTGATTGGATTCACTTATCGTGATGTCATGACTTGAGATCCTTGGAGGGCGTGCTTATTTGTCTTTGTAGGACCTAGTTGGTGGACAATTTTGGGAGAGCAAGCCTAGCTTGGGCTTCCATGGGGCTTGAAGCCCACAGGTGGATGCCAAGGGCTCGCATGTCGGATGAGAAAGATCAAGCTTGGAAGGCCTAAAAGATAACTTGGACGACATAACCTAGCCCCCACATGCCAAACGTTTTTCCTAGGAGAGGCAAAACGTCACTTCTAGAGGCATGACATCACGTAGGGGGATTAGGGCTTGGTGGTGAGGTGACATACATTGGCACTTGGATGTTTTGAGGAGAATTGGGCTTTGACCATGAAGTAACTTGGATGCTTGACATGTGGCTTTGGCAAGCCTAGCCACCCTCCTCCTACACCAACGACTTGCTCCTAGTGCCAAAACGTCCCCTAAAGGGGTGACGTCTTTCTAAAATTAGGGTTTTCTTTGTGCAAAACTGAATTTTAAATGAATTGTTTAATATAACTTTGTTGAGGGGGCAAGATTAGGGTTGTTGACCCCTAGTCTTGTGGTTTACCCCTAATTATGTGGAAAAATTATCTTAGTGACATTTTGTATAAATAAAAGATCATAAGATCTCATTTTATCCTAACTCTCCCTCTTGTGAGAAGTACTTGGTCTGAAATTTTCGCTACACTTGGAGTATTTTGCCTCTTGTGCTATGGAAATATGCTTTTTGGTTATGGTTGGATGATGATGATGGTGCACTATCTCTAGAAGATCATTCTCTTGCTTTTGTGGAGGTTTACTTTGGCATGTAAAAACTTTTTCTGGAATGGTATGGTCTCTATACTTTGTTACTATCATTTGTGATTCAAGTAAGGTTGTTTTGGCCAAGGCTAGATAGGGAGTATAAGGATATACACCCCTATCCTAGTTTCCACCACTTTATTAAGCTTTTTTGCAAGGGTTTAGTTGAGGAAGTAAGAGGATTTGCACCCGTCATCTTCAAACCCTAGCTAGGTTACTTGCCTTGGGAAGTAAGAGGGTTTACACCCCCAAGAATTTAGTAACCCTAGCTCTTTTCTTTTTGACCCCATTAACCCATAATTAAAGGCACTAGTCTTGCATTGGAGAAACAAAATTATTGCATTGGGAAACATGATTTCCTGTCATTTTTACTTCTTGCAACTTGGATTGTGTTCCTTGTGCCTTGGGCACCTCACAGCCACTTGAGCATCCCCATCAAAGGGATACTTCTTGCTGCTGTTATAAAATTGCATCTTCAGCCATTAGGGCTGCAGAAACCCTAACTCATTTACTTGAATAACTCCCTAATCAACCATCGGAATTTGCCCAAAGTTTGCACACTTACTCTACTTGGTCTAGCACACTTTTTGTCAAAGTTTGGAGGGTTTTCAGTGGCTGATTTTCTTGCTGTAATACATTGAATGTTATGGCCATAAGGCTGATATAATTTGCTGCAGACAAGTGTTTACAACAGCCTTATCTTTTCATGCTAGAATCTTGGTCTTTCATCTTGAGTTTAGCGAGTCATTAACTAGTCTTTTTCTTGTATCTTCCACTTGATCTCTAGCATTTATTTTGCAGCTTGTGATGCTATTTTATTGCTGATATACATTGTTACTAACAACTGTTTTTAGGGACAACAAGCTTAACTTGCTTGTCCAAGTGATTATATTGGAATATATGTTTATTTTTCTTGTGTCTTGGGCAGGTATTTCACCATTTGCAGGTTACTCAACATACTTGGCAACCCTTGGACTTTCCGGAGACTTCATTGCAATAGTTTCGCATCATTTAGATTTGACCTCTCGGGACTTCATCTCCATCTTCCTCCATCTTCATCTCATTCCCCCTAGGGTCACCGTGATCCTCCCCTTGAGGTGACTACCTCACCTCTAAAGTGGCGGGGACACCTGCCTAAGGTGAGAGTGGGTAGGTGACCTTTTAGTTGTCGCCATGTAGTGGTTGGGTCGGGATTTTCCCAACCTACAACTTGTGCGATAACAAGACTCTTTATAGCTTATGGCATTTTCCAAAGACCTGGTTTTTGAGATTTGATACAGTATGGTTTGGTAGGTAGGTGTAGAAATGAGTAACTTTCTAGAGTTGAAATCAACTTCTACCTCTTTGGTAGCAGAGAGGAACAAGCTTGAAGGTGTGAAGGAAAGAGAGGTTCCACACTCTAGTGATGGAGGAGCAGGTGGACTGCCAAAAAGAGATGGTAAGCTGTGTTTAGCAGTTGTGTTCTTATTTTCTTGTTGGTTCAAACTTTTTTGAGTCCCTGGATGAGTAAGGATAGTGTCTAGGATATAGACGATGTGATTTCGCCAGTGGTTAGATATAAAGAGTAGTAGAAATCAGTCATAGAAGGTGAAATTTGTAAGCATTGATCAACCACAAGGGGTACAATTTGCATGTGTGGATGAGACTCTTTATAGCTTATGGAATTTTCCAAAGACCCGGTTTTTGAGATTTGATACAGTATAGTTTGGTAGGTAGGTGTAGAAATGAGTAACTTTCTAGAGTTGAAATCAACTTCTACATCTTTGGCAGGTGGGCTAAAATTTTCAGCCAAACATTGACTCCCATCTTGATGATGAGTCAATAGTTAGAGAGGTGGTTGGTGACATGATTTGTTCTACCTCAGCCATGCAGGTTACATGTCATACAGCCATCATTACTTCTCCTTTTGTTGTAGCTTCAGAATTTGTTTTTTGGAGTGCATGTGAGAGATGCTTGTGGTGTGTACAAGGGGCATCACAATGTAAAATTATGGATAGTAGTTTGGAGGATTTCTAGTAGGCATACCCACATTATCAATTCCAGTTGGTGATTGGTTGCACAACTAGAGGCAGGATGCAGAAATATGCCTCAGTGCACTTGATCCAGAAAAGTTTGTGTTTTGGGACAGGCGTTGGGTTTCCATATGACCATTGAGGGGAGGGTGTAAAAAAATTCTTCGTAAATTGGTCATATGATTATTTAATAATAAATACTAAGTCATGTCTTAATGTAATAATGTGATTGTAGCGACTTTATGTATGGGACATTGTCTCCCTCATCTTTATGTATTGGCATTTTCCACACATTGAATAGTATCAAGTAATATCTCTCTTTTCTCTCTCTTCTCCTTCTGCAAGTATTGTGTATGTGCATTTTCTAACAATCATAGCATGAAATTGATGTATTGATGCATTCAAATAATACTAATTTGACTTAATTGTCATTTCTGTTTTTAGTCCCTGTTGCAAATGAAATGGTTTTGAGAAGCTTAGGTATTAGTTTATCAAAATTCCACCAATCAAATGTGATTATTTTTTATTCATTGAAACTTTTCTTAAGTTTAACTTTTCAAATATTTGGATGTACCAATCAAATGATTCTCTGTCCTATTTGGAGTAATATCGGGTTGAATTTCATTTCACATGCCATTGCCCAAGTTTCAGCTTTTAGAAATTACTGGGTTAATTGATCATCAACTTTTTAGTCCACTTCTTTATTATTACTATTACTTCATTTGAAGAAAACCTATCAGATGCATTTATTTTTTATGAAGTCCTTGATTTCCAAAGTTTTAATTTAGGAATTATATCTGTTAATACTCTGACTTTATCATTAAAAACAATATTTACTGCATTCACCGCTTCCCGCCTACTTAACATTAAACCAACATAGCAGAATGCCTGCTGCTGTCGTTAGCAGATATCTGTCCACACTCCCCGTGCATATGAAGGCGGCCATGCAGTGGTCAAGCTATGGGCATGATTTCAGAACAACAAGCTAGGAAGCAAGTTTTCCCTCACTTACTCAACAGATCAAGATGCAGTGTGAAAGAAACCTGAAGCCATCTCCTGGAGATATTGATTTGATCTTGCTTGAAATTATGTTCCTGCACCAGGAAATATGTGTAAGATTCTGTGGATATTGCAGATTATTCTTTTCATATCAATCTTAAGCATAACAGAGTTCAGAGTTTAGCATACATATTAACACTTTTAAACCTAATGACAAACTTTCTCTGGCTGTTACATATATTGTAGGTTTTCTCAACTTGTGAATGCGTTCAGAACATAGAAGTAGAAATAGCAGTGCCTCTTAAGATACGATTAACCTGCTAGTTGGAAGGAGAACTCCTGAAGCACGGACTCTTCCAAGGCTTTGGTAATGAGATCAGATAAAGAGGTAGTAGAGGCCTTCTGTTACTAGAAAGTGATAGACCCCACCAAGCCCCTTAAGGAAACATAAAACACCTAGCCTAGCAAAACTAGTAGTTCTTGGGAGAAGAACTACTTGCTATGCATACTTTTTGAGTCCTCAATCTAAATTCTGTTCTGCAGTCCAGGTCAGGAGCAAACTCATCAGGAATTGCATGTGTATGAATGGGTGCCAAAATTCTTACAATATATGGACGGATTGTAGAACCCTTCTCCAATTCTTTCACTTGAAGTCATAAACATGATAGCATGAGGTTTCTAAGAGATTCTAGGTACGATTTCAGATGCATCAACTCCATGTATATATCTCTGGAACAAATAAATCTGAGGCTTACAGCACATTCTTGTTCATTTTCATCTTGATCAAAAAACATGTTCTGAAATAATAACGATAGGAGGCCAAACAGTTTCCTGATTGTTTACAGTCTCTCGCAAGCCCTTCCACTTACCAAATATCTCCTAGACAGTCATGCATGAAGCTCCTCGTCTTCTCAACTCTTCCACTTGTTTTTCTGCAAGTTTGCGGTACACCTTTACCCTCTTTGATCTGGTGGTTCTAGCATGTGATAAAATAGTCTCATACCATTGTACCAATCGATCGCCCCAACACCGCTCTGCATGTAGGGAAATGCCACTGCCTCTCAGGATTACTGAGGCCCTGACCAAAATCCACTCAAAGAATTAGAGAAGCAAGCAAGGAAGGAAGTCAGTCAAGCACCTACTCGTTTAAGAAAGCTAATTCGTGTAGCATTAAGAAATGGACTGCAAATAAGTTGATATTTAATACATGCAATGCTGCGGGGAAATCAAAGCATGCAATACGCCTTCCCTTCCGGCACTGAATGTGGATGCATTACAATTACAATGGAGTTTCTCCAAACGGGAATACCTACCAATACAACACCTGTGATATTGTGTTGAAACGTGTCACTTCCCCTTCTGCCATTTGTACCATGCTCCCTTCTTGTATTAATGTTATAGCTTGTCTCTCTCAACCTGATGTTGGCAGAACTGTAATTGATGTTCACTCTCAATGGCATTATGCAAGGATAGCAGGGATGGAGATCGGTTAGCTAAAGTTGATGAAACGTGGTGTATTCCATACAGAGATGTCTGTTGGAGAGCTGGAATGCTGTGTAAGGACTCAGGACTATAGTTGTCTTCTCAATGTTTTGATTTCTTCTCGTCTTATTTCTTCACCAAGCTCCAATAAATCAACCATTGATTACTATCATAAATCATACTTCTATAGCGATCTGAAATTGCTATAAATTAATGCATATTTTCTCCCGGAACTGTGCTTGTCACCCAACACTTTGTATGATTCTGCAAACAAATACTAGTGAGATGCTCCATGTCTCACATGCTACTTATCTCTATGCAATAACTATCTTAAAATATTAAAATAAGAGGGCAAACATGGACTACATTCGTGCATTCAACGACACCTGTGTATGAGTTTACTTGTGCTCTGCATGCATGCTCTGGCAATCCACTACACAAACATTGTAACGTAAATTACAATACTACACGTGTTGGCATGGAATAAGAGATTTTAGCTGATACCTGCTTGCTTTGTTTCACTAACTTCTTTCCAATTCGACTTCAATTTTTTATAGGAAGGGACTAACCACTACATGGCTTATCCCTTGTTTATAAAAGTGTTTTTAAAAATGTATCGAATAAATATTTGCTTTGTAGAAGTTCCAAAAACTTAGTAGCTTATATATCTCTATATATGATTAATAATTAATCTTCAATATGGTGTATGACAATTTCTGGGATCTTATGAGTGGTATTCTTGCAGTGTCTCACAGGAGGTTCGCTGCTCTCAAGAGATGAGGAGTTCATTGTCTTCTACAGAGGAAAAGACTTTCTCCCTTCTTCCATTACTGCTGTATTAGCAGAGAGAAAGGCAATGGTAGAGGAACTTGAAGAGAAGGAAACAAAGGCACAGTTGATAGCAACCTCACCAGTTCTTTCTGCTGGTGAAACAGCACTCAGTGATTCAGGTACAGTAGCTCAAATTCCAGAAGCCAAAAAACAATGGGAAAAATGGGTCAATAGTGAAGAGCAGAGGAAGATAAAAGCAGAAGCATTGACAGCCAAGCGGATTGCAGTAGCTAGAAGGCTTGATATTAAGCTGACTGGTGTAAGTACATGCAAATATATCCACCCAAAATCCTTAAATAGTTTAAACAGTATGTTTTACTGATTTATCTCTCTTTGTCCTATTCAATTCTGTCACGTAGTTTAATCTTTTTTGATCAAGGTAGATGCGTATCTCATTTTGTTAAAGCAACAAGGTAGTGAGTTTGGAAGAAAAATAGATTTCTCAACTGTTGTTGAAAATAAAATGCATCCTTTTGGTTTTAAACTTCTAAGCACATTTACTTCCTTGTATCTTGAGTTTAATTGCTCTTTCAAATTGGCTTAGGTCGATATGCTTTTTGGATCAGGGAATTAAAATCGTACTCCTGTTGGAAATATAAACAGTTCAACTGAGCTTAACTTGACTCTATACAAAGCATCTCATTGGTTTGGTTCATATTCTGGATTGACAGGCCTTGTCAAAGAAGAGTAAAGTAGAAAATCAATTGGGTGATATAGAAAAGGCCTGGGAACCTGCTGAACTACCAGCGGACAGAGAGACAATAACTGAAGAAGAGAGATTCATGTTACGTAAACTTGGTTTAAGAATGAAACCATTCTTATTGCTGGGTAAGGTCTATTGTTTATCAAGAGAAAATCAACCTTAGGGTCTTTCTTAATTTTTATTGTCAGTCATCGGTATATGCTATCAAGTTTACTTGGATTCTCTCAGGGAGGCGAGGAGTCTTTGATGGTGTGGTAGAAAACATGCACTTGCATTGGAAGTACCGGGGATTAGTAAAAATAATTTCAAAAGAGAAGAGTGTTGCACAAGTTAAACATACAGCAAGAATGTTAGAATATGAAAGTGGGGGAATATTAGTGGCAGTGGAATTAGTATCCAAAGGTCATGCGATAATTATATATCGTGGGAAGAATTACCGGCGTCCTGCTGTGTTGCGGCCAAAGAGCCTCTTGACTAAGAGAGAAGCATTAAAGCGTTCAATTGAGATCCAGCGGCATGAGGTGCCCTCTTCACAAGTTTACTGCTTAATGCTTAAACTCTCATAAAACCTACATGATTGTTTTCTCTATATAATTATATTCTTTTGATGTTCAGTTTGTGCTGTTGATGTTCTCATCTTTTTGTGAAAATCTTGCAGTCACTGAATCTTCAAATTTTACGACTGGAGAGAAATATAGAACTGCTGAAAAATCACCTTGTATGTCTGTCTCCCACTATTGAGTGCCAAGTTTTTTTTTTTTGTATGCATTTAATTATTGGGGAACAAATATATTTATCCTGGTTCAAGTGATAGGTAGTTATAATGATTGTAGATTATTGCAATGGAGGTTTACAGGAATTGTCTGCTTTGTAATTATCTAATGGGCATAGGCAGAGGCACATAGCTATAGCTTATTGTGTGTGTGTGTGTGTATATATATATGATCACAAATGTGCTCCAGAAGTTTTTAAACATATCAATATTAGAGAATGATTTTATTAGACTGTAATCACTGATATTTTCCAATGGTATTCTGCCACTTTAGCGCAAAGTGGAAGATGAAAATGAAGAAATCAGCGAATTGTTGATTGATGAGTTGGAATCTACTTGTCCTTCTGAAGATGAGGACGAAATTACTCTGCAGTCAACTAAAGAAGCGAGTTTTGCACATGCTTCCAAAGATGAAGAAGAAACTACTATGTATTCAACTAAAGAATTGGGTTCTGTGTATCCTCCTGAAAAAGAAGAGGTGACCAACTGAGGTTTGGTTAGTTCATTAGGATGAATCAATTATAGTTACATAAAGTTAAGCAAGTCATGCACTTCTATCTTCACCACTGGATATACATCCTGCCAAAACATATTTGATTTTATTATTAATGTTATGGATTACTAAAGATGTATTTTTTTCCCACACAGGATGAAGATGAAGCAGTACAGTTCGATTCCTGTGACAGCAACAGTGAAAATGAAGAGAGTCTTTCCAATTTCCAGTCAGGAACAAATGCAGCTCAGTCAGTAAGTGATGAGACTGGGACTGTGGACTGTAATACTATAAACAACAAAATGTTTGATAATGTGTATAGGACTAAACCACTCTCAAATAAACAGAGGCTTGTACTACGGAAACAAGCTCTAAAACGGGGAAAGCCGGCTCAATATCATGTTGGTAAGATTTTGTGTTTCTTAAGTCATGACACATCTAATATTGAGATTCAAAATGTCAAAATTAACTTTTGCACAACGTTCCCCTCATGTTATTAATGCTATTCCATTCAGGCAAGAATAATGTTGTACATGGCCTAGTTAAGTCTATCCGTTCATACTTTGAAAAACATGCACTTGTGATAGTTGGTGTGAAGGGCCGGGCCAGGGGAACTTCTATTGCAGAAATTGTGTTCCAGCTAAAGGTTAATCAAAAGACTTCTTTGTATAGTATTAGTTGCATCTCTGTTCTACATTTGGACATGGAACATGTTAACCAAAGCTGATAAAACATGTTAAATGTTTTTTCAGGAAGCTACAGGAGCAGTGCTGGTCTCTCAGGAGCCAACCAAAATCATATTATATCGGGGCTGGCCAGAAGGTGAAGAAAAATGCTCCTATAAAAAAAAGAGGGAAGAATCAGAAGAGATGTCTACTGAATTATTGACAGCTATTCGGAAAGAATGTGGTCTGAAGGTACAAGATGACATCGAAAATATTCAGAATAACTCTAATCATAAAGTTCATGCTGGTAACGAAATTTTGCATAACATGGCTGAAGAAGATTGCCCACTTGCAATAAAATTTCAAGGATGAGTAGTAAAGTACAGTCAAAATGACAAAGATACAACTGATCAGATGCTTTCATGATGGATTTTCTAGACGGTTCAACAGTGTGAAAGGGACTAAGAAGTTGCAGCTTGTTTCAAGCCCGTTTGCATGGGTTGTGAAGATAATTCACGGGGGACAGTGAAATCAATGGTAAAGATAAATTTCATTGTGGACCTTGTATGATTAGATTTTGGAGAAGCCAGAGGGTCAAAATTAAGCTATCAATGGAGGCTGGTGTTTGGAAAGGAAATGATTCCTTGAATTTCAGAATTAGGGCAACAGATGATCAGTTTTTGGTGCTCTTAGGAATGGCATTTATGTCCTGCACTGAAACTCTTCAAGAGCAACTGAAAGAATTCAATCTGATTCTGCTGATGAGAAATGCTTGCTCGTCAGTGCTGCTGCATGAAGAAATATTGTTGTGAAACAGAATTTCCATCCACTAGTATTACAAGTGGACAAAACTAGTGCCAAGGGAGAAAGATTTACATGAAAGAGAGGAAGGCAGTCAATGTTCAAACTTCAAACTGGAGCTAATGGAAAAAAGAAAATCGAGAACAGATTCTATATTTATGAGATATTTCCTTTGGTCCCATTTTCTGTCTGAAACATTTATTTGGCTTGAGAGATTCTGATCAGTGACATCCTCGTTCCATCACTTTGAAATTTCCAAGATCCAGAGAGCATATGTCAATACATCCACGTGGGATGTACGTTATCTGAGTGTATATTGAAGTGACATCCTACAGAGTAAACTCAATGTTATGTAAATTCTTGATTCTTAATTGTTCCTTGTTTGGAATCCTAATCATGGATAGTTAATTGTTCTGTCTAATGATGCCACTGTCTGCAGTAGGTGTTTTGAATAGAGGTGTATAAACATAAGAATATTTCATATAGCTACCCCTTAGGCAGATTCATGTGTTTTTCCTTCTAAGATTCTATAAAATGCAGCTAAAGCCTCTCCATCCTTAACTGCTCTACTGATGTTTCAAGCTTCGCATAACTCGGTTTTGGGAAAAGACCCGATTTTCAATGCTCCCTACAACTATCATTTTTACCAATTTAGAGAATATTTCCAATGGACTGAAAACCTCTTCTCTTCAAAAGATTTTCAAAGATTTTTGTGCTTTGTATGTTGTAACAGAATGTGTGTTTTTGTTATTGATAGTTATACTTATATATCAACTATTGCCTCTAGGCACGAGAGCCAAGTGATAGCTGGCTTGGATATTGACTACTGCAAGAGTGAGGTTGATGGACCTTGAGAGATGCATTTTATAATTTGAACTACTTTGCCATTATACTACGGCCTTATTTCAACAGAATCTGCAATTTAATCAAGAAACAAGTCCTAACCCATTTTAAGGACTTGCTAAACTACCATGTTAAAGCCTTGAAGAATGGTCTTTGTGATCTTAATTGTGACAAATGACTACCTTGACCTTGTATAATAGAATTAAATAAAAAGTTTATAAAGATTTCACATCTACAAGATAGGTCATTGATTCCTTATCTAGAATCCATGAAAAGTAGTCACAATCTATTTTATCCGTTGGAAATCTCCATCAAGGTTATGCACATGAAAATGCAAAAGCTTGGAAATCTCCATCAAGGTTATGTACATGGAAATGCAAAACCTTAACAAATCATTGAGGGAAAATAGTTCAAAGAGAGGGTAGGACTTCCTCCCCTTGAACCGTTCTCAATTGGTTACTGCCATATGATTATATACTAGCTTGTCCTATAAACTGGGGAAGGGAACGCCAAAGATAATCCAGATGGGATACATTGTATAAAGGGAGGAGCATTCATTATGTGTTTTCTTCCATTCACATTGTTATTGTTTTATGTGCCTACTTCTGTCTGCATTGCTATTCCTTTATCATGGTGTGTTCATTTATTATTGGTTCCTACTTCCTTTGCTTCTTCCACCATTTATATTTCTCATTTCATCCAAAGGTGTAACTAACATACCTCGAAAACAAATAATGCGACAAAAATACAAAATCTATAAATCTCAAGAAAATGCAAAATTTTTATGCCACTCATAGCCATGTCTGCATACTAAGTTTTAATGCCAATTGTTGAGAAAAGAAAATTAAATAGATGCCAAAAATATGCAAAACACATCAGTAAATAGTTAAAATGCCAAATCAAATATTCATATTTGTACCTTCAGTGACATTTTACAATGCAAATGGCAAAGACTATTTACTTATGTAGCTATTGTTGTATTTAGAGTTTCCACAAACATTTAATTTTATTGGCCCTTCTTGTGTTTAACCATGTCTTTGCACCAATATTAGCAAGGTGCATCTACAATGCCGGTAAATGTGTCACATTTTAATGCTAATCAACTAAATTGAAAACAAATTGAGGTACGTAAACATAAAAAATTAAACAAAAGCGAGTGGTGTCGTTTATATTGGCAAATGTGATGCCCACAACATAGAGTCCCTTGTTTCTGCTGCTGTAAAATACAAAGGCGACGTTTCGTTTCTGGAAGACTACCAAAAGGGTTGGTTGTTCAAAGGTCCAAGGTTTTGACGACAATGGCATGTAATGTCACATAGAGAAAATAACATGGTATTGGGAATTTCATGGCTAGAAGCACACAACAGTAGAGGTAGACGTCTATACTGATATAAATATATATTAATAAACACAATTATGATTTAAACTAGGTTCTTTTTAACATATTGTATATGAAAATATCCAATCCAAAGAAAATGAACAAAAAGTCAATGCACAACTCAAACACACAAATTCAATGCACAACTCAAACAAGCAAATGTATATACCACTTGTATTTTAGGAGTAGCATTAAAAACTAACCTTATCCAATGAGACAAATGAAAATGACATGGAAGTTTAAATATTAATAGAAAATGAGGTATTCATTTTTAAGCTACTTTTTATTTTATTTTGAGTGATAATGCATTATTACACAATTCATCAATCACTCTAATTGGCCTATTTTCAAAAAAGAAGCTATAGATTAAGGGAATAACATTTAATTGAGTAGATTAAATTCATGACTGGGTTATGCCATTACACCATAAACTTTAAACTTTAGTTATCAAGTTTTCTTAATTCAGTATTTTGAAAAATAATACATAATTAAATTATAATATATATTTTATCATGTAATAAGATGTATTTCTCTATCTATTTAATAATACATATTAAAAAATAATTATTTGTAATTTTTTTAATTTCATATATTTTGTGGGTGTATAAATTTCCTTCACATAAGAACCAAAAAATAAAAGTACTTGAGATGAAATTAAGATAGACCTTTTCATCAAAATACTTAAATCATCCCAATAAAATGTGATTGGTTAAAGAGTGTTATATTGTTGTCTTACAATATTAGCTGAGGATATTATATATTGGAGAAGTGTAAGCATTTTATTTTTGGAGTTTTTCTGGTAACCATCACTGGAATTGGAATCTAGTTATATAATTATTGGTGAAATTGCAATTTTTCATTGTTTAAATTTCATTTTTGAATGCATAAATGGATCCAACACCTTGAACTTGTATTGTACAATCTCAATTACTGATATTTGCAATTCCAACAATTCTTCTAAAATTTTGACTGAATTTTGAACAAAACTATTCAAAAAAATGCATCTAGAAAAAAATCCAAAAACAACATGTTTAGACTACTCTTTATGCATTCGCTGGAAATGAGCATTCATAAATGAGTATGACTCATGACCCCAACTCGCTATATTTCCAAACTTGGTCACATCCCATTCCTCCATTATCGTCACCTTTGAGGGTACATTCCTCCATGTTCCTCACCTCATCTATCTAGTTATGCCCTCTATCTAGATTACACTGGAAATTCACATTTTAAGGAATCTTTATTTATTCCCGTGCCACCTCAATGTTATTCCTACTTCAGCTACAGTTAGATAGTCACCTCATGTGACCACTTTTATGCATTGAAATTAATAAAGACATCATTGTACTTGTTATCCTCGATGTTCGTTGATTTCCAAGTAATGGCTATTGCTTATACATTGGTAGTGTATCATAATACCATCTTCTTCTGTCTATTGGATACCGCACTATTCACCATCCAATGAAAAAGATGGAAAAAACACACTACCAATGATTAGCTGACTGCATAGTGCATATTATTTACCATAAATTCTTAAATATTCATCTCACACTAACAACCCGCATTTTTACATGTTCATCTCCCACAAAAGACAATCATTAGGACTATGAATATAACACTTGAGTGAGAACACAGAGAAACCTCCCGACATCTCGACACCCAATTTGGCCAGGCAATGCTTTCCACGTTCCTTTCTCGGTTCGTCGTTCCATCCAAGCCATCCATTTACCCAATCGGTTGATCAAAAGGTGTCAAGAAAAAGCTCTTCTTCGTATGGTGGCTCATAAATGGGTGCCATGTACTTGATCTAATGGTTTTGAGCAGGTTGATTGGGAGGGAGGAAGGGAGGTCGAGGAGAGTAATGGTGCTGGAATTTTTGTGCAATTGGGGCAGTTGAGGCCACAAAAAATTGTAGACCAGAGCAACATATGCAATCTTCTGACTTTTATAATAGAAGATAGCGGGGAAGGGAATTTTCAAGTATGGAATCTCTTAGCCTTTGTAGCGTATCTATATTTGTAGGTTGGCATTGATAGGGATGGAGCTCCTCCTTTGTCAGGCTTCCATTAGACAAGTTATATCGGCCGATTGAGATTGCCTTTTGTTCATTTTGGTCGAAGCGTACAAGACACGTTAGGCTAGACAATTTTTCAACAAAAGTACCTCATCAATCACAAGCATTGGGGCGGGTTTGAGAGGAATGCACCTATCTTCATTTATAATGGTAACGAGGGGAATATCAAATGGCTCGTAGGTTACACCAGATTCATGTTGGATAATGTTTTCGTCAAGTTTTCTCTTCTAATTGAGGTTAACAGTGAGTTTCGGTTATGCACAAGGTATTCCAGACTAAGGATATGATTTCTCATATGTATAATATTACCTGTATTTAAAATATTTATGTGTGAATCATAGACCTATTGTTATTTTGTATATAGAAATATTGGTGTTATGTTGTATAGAGAAATATTCTCCAATAATATGTTGATAATTGGAACAAAGCCAATACGACCTTGTTGCACTGTAATGTGGTATACATCCTTCACATCCTTCAATGCATTATTCACACAGACCTGCACAAAATTAATATTTGTCTGTCATTTATCTTACTGAGTAGAGAAATAAATAATGTGTATTACCTCTACAATAATTGCAATGGAATCGTCATAAATGTCGACATACTTCATTGTACTACGACAAATATGATTTTAAGAGATATGAAAAAGGAAGTAAGGGTTGAAGGTTGTTTTTAGTAAACTGGCCCCTAGGACTAGATTTCATGAATTAGATGAGAAACAACCTTAGGAAATGTGTACCGGACACAAAATTGGCAATTCAAGCAAGGCACTACTTGGAGGAACAGGGACATCAAGTCACTAATGGAAATATTAATGCATCAAAATATTCCTAATTGTATCCATTCAAGAGATTACTAATTGAATATTGATGGATCAGAACGAGAAGAGTGGTTGGTTTCATACAGAAGGTGCAGGTGAAGGAAGGAATGAGTGAAGAGTCAACACCCTTGATTGACTAATTGAGTGACAATATTCCTCCCAACCACCCAGGCTAAACCCAGTTGAAAGTTGAAATATTGTTCTTTTTTTTCCATAGAAAAAAAGCTTCTTATATTCATAGAATATACATGTTCCAATCTTACAAAACTGCCTTAGAAGGCTTCCATCCTGTCTGTTTCAAAAAATATCCCGTGACTACAACTGTCTTTCTGTTCTATATGCTAACAAAACATTCTGTACTTTGTTTGATTTCCCTGCATCATTTTCAAGCCTTTTCATTTAAGAGTTACAACCAGAATTTCATTGCTTGTGTTTCAGTGCCTTCAAAGTATTCATAGTACCGGAAGGCCCATCTTTGCAGCTGTAAAGCTTCTTTCGATAGATCATCTGCTTTTGCATTGAGTTCTCTTAGAATATGTTGAAAAGACAACCAATCAAAGGATTCAAAAGAAAGTCTTATGTCTCTGAAAATATTGGCCAAGTTGATGCTCTGAAAGAAAAATTTTCCTTTGGCCCAATCAATCATCAATTTTGAATCACCCATTACCTGAAGCTTCCTGATGTCCTTTTTCTTTGATGTCTCTAGGAGGGTCCATAATGTAATGACTTTTTCTTTATATTGGATCCTCCTCCTAGAGCATACCTGATGTTAATATAATGGTTCTGATTTAAGAATAAAAATACACCTACACCAATGGAGGGAGGGTGTCCTTGACTGGCACCGTCGAAATATCCCCATAGAACGCAATAATCCAAAACAGGGAAGGATGTGACCTTCTGTTTTGGGTTTTTCTAGTTCTCTTTGGTCTCTACTCCCTGTGCCTGTGTTAGGGATGTAATCACTTATGGTGACATCCATTTATCTTTAAAAAGTGTCGCGTTCCAAGCCCACCATAAATTTGCAACCAATATGCATGGTAGACCTGCATACAGTTTTAGCGATCTGTCATGTATCCATAGCTTGTGGCATTCCTTAAGGGAAGAATTATTCTAATCTGCACCTACTTTGAGATTTTCTTTTAACGTTGTGGCAACCTGACCTGCAAAGGGAAATGATACAAAAAGGTGAGATGCAGATTCAGAGTTTAGTTTGCAAAGTACACAACGGTTTGGACCATGCCAATTCCTTTTTTCTAGATTATCCTAGGTCAACAGTTTGTTGGTTAAGGCCAACGACCAAAAGTTGAAATATTGTTATTTTATTAGTTTATATAATTATTTTTTTAATATACAGTTTGAGTGGGCATAATGGTTAAGAACATGTGTTTCCTCTTAAGAAGTCAAATCTAAAGGGGTAGGGTATGTACACTTCCGTAAACTTTAGGGGATAAACTTAATTTGTAACTTTGTTCAGTTAATTGATTGAAATTTTTAAATGTCTATCCACTATGTAAAAATAACTTTTTGTTTTATAGTTGATGCTTATTAAATTTATATTTTAAAAATAAATAGAGAATAATTGATCAAACAATATTAGAACTTAAATTAAAAACAAGCATAAAAACCACTAAGTGGCTAGTCCCTACCATGTACAATTGAAGATAATCATTGAGTTTGAAAGTCTAGTAAGCAAAGGATACTCAACTAGCATACCTAAGAAATCCACTTAGAATTATTATTTTTAAATATGTGAAAAAGACGTATTGATAAAGAAAATAGTTTCCATTGAAAGCACTGCAATGTCCCAGTTAAAAACCCAAAGCAAACCAGTTTCCTTTAAAGCAATTCAATGCCTCGATGGTTCAAGAAACCAAAGCAAAGATTTGTTATTATTTTGAAAATTTGAAAGTTTATAAAATGACATACATTTTAACTTCTTTGTGCTTTTCTTTGAACTTGTTGAACAATTCTATTTGTGTCATGGGAAATATATGTTTTGCATATTCTTCATATTCACTTCGTGCTATTCTTTGTCACAACACATCCCTTGTATGTGGTGAAACATGCGATTTTGTTAACTAATAATTACATGCCAATTCTTTAACATTTTCTGCAAGTCTATCTTTGTAGGGTTGTCTAGAAATAACTGTCCAACAAGTAAGTTCATCATTTGCATCTATTTGCAATCAGAACTGACTATGTTTGTACAATGTTTTTCTTGAGGTTCCCATCGTTTTTTTCCATGTCTTGTGTCAAACAATCTTTTATATTGCTAGATGGAACAATTTTTGTTTGTATTACTCTACGTGCAACACCGACATATTTTTTTTTCGAGATTTTTTAAAAGATTTTAATGCGCTAGTTATATTCTCAAAGACATTCCGTTTCACCTTTGTATCTTTTGTCGACTTTTGAATACCCAATAATGATGTAGCTTCTTTTATTTTTTTCGACTTTATTAGACCTTTCAAAAGTTGAGCTTGTGTTTCTACGGATTCATCTTTGAAAAAAGTATTATAGATATTCTTAACACGATATATTATAATATGGTCTGGTTTTTTCTGCCCAAATTTGTAAGTATCAACATTTTTTAACATTTTATCATCAATGTTGATATCTCCTCCATATTTCAATTTAACTTATATTAAAAAACTAAACTAGATCATTAATAAATTAAATTCTACAAGTGTTTGAATATTGTATTATCTAAATTTATGGACATACATGTAGGTGATTCGACGTTCACTTCAATTTCGGTTTCAACGACTTCATCAATGTTATGAGGCAATTCTATTTTTGTTTTTTGAAAAATATTAAATTCAAATTACAATCAATTATATTAAAAAATAATTTAAATTTGAATTCTAAACTTAATCTAGACAGTATGTATGCATACTTGGTTGGACTTCTTCTTGTTGAGAATCAAGATGCAAATCTCTATTTACATCATCATTGTTTTTTCCTTCAATATTTTCACGTTCTTGTTTCTTTCTCCAACAACGCTCTTTCGCTTGTTCGTTATGACGAGTTTCATTTCGAGTGCGATCATAATTTCTCTTGCACAAAATTTTGTTGACCATGATTATTCGATCTATAAATGTTTTTAAAAAATTCAACATTTTATAACACAAAATAAAATTTCAAACCTCAAATATTATAACTCAAAAACATTTTTTTTAAAAGAAATAAAAAAAATGGATTTTATAATCATATTGTAAAAGATTGCTCAATAAACCAAAATGATTTTAAAATAAATTTTGCATAAAAAGTATATTTTAAAGAAAATTTAAAAAAACCTTTGATCTTCAAAAAAAAATTGTTTCAAAAAGACTTCATTGTGACAAAAATTATTCAAAAATAATATCAAGAATTTGATAGGAATTGTTTTAAAAAACTTACTTTCAAAAAAATTCTCTTTGATATAGTAAAGAGTTGATTATATGAAAACGTTCACCTTGAAAATAATGTTCAAGAAAACCTTCAATATATAAATTATTGCTCCAATAAAAACAACAAAAACCTTGTTTCAAACAACGAAACATTTACTCCAAACTTCTCTTTAGTGGCTCCACATAAGCGAAAATATGAACTAAGGGAGTGAATTGTGCAAAACAAGTTCGGTCGAAAGCATATTTATATGATTTCATGCCAAATAATACGCCAAACGATGTGTCCCTTCGTATCTTTCTGGCTGACGAAATTTTGACATAAGGTTTTCGGCCAAAAGGATTACTTTTCGCCCGAAAGATTGGAAGTCTGTTTATTTTTAACGACTTCCGTTAAGAACAATCTTTCGACCCAAAATGTATTGTTTTCGGCCGAAAACCTGCAATTGGGACAATTTACAGAAAACTCTCAATTCTCTCCAGCGTACTTCAACTTTGGAGGTAGTGAAATCCTGCAAATACAAAGAATTTAGTTTCGGAACTGATAGCGACATTTGTAGAAATGAATCTATTTTTAGTTGATATAATTCATATTCATTTTTATTTTTTTTAGCTAATTTAATTATTTTTTCAAAAAAATCACTGCATAATGTTTTTAGGTGACTCTAAGATTCAGTGAAATGAAAAATCCATATATGTAAAAATACACAGTGGGAAATTATGAAAAAATTATTAATAAGATTTAGACTGTCCTCTTCAAAAGGGTGTTTTTAGATTTTACTTTTAAGTAAAAATTAAGAAAATTACATGACGGGTAAAAACATGTGTTTAAAATCTACAACTTTTTCAGATTGGTCAACTTCAAAAAATTGTAGAAATTATAATATTCATCCATTAAATTCAAAACTATAGTCAACATAAAATAGAGTCTTTGTAGATTGTTGAAGCATATTTCATTTGTCAAAAACAAAAGTTGAATAATGGATACATTGTTGGGGCAAAACATAACTCATTATTATCAAACAATTGTTAAGTTGACATATCAGATTTCAATAATTTTTTTTTTGAAAAATAGTCAATCTAAAGCTAACAAAATTCTTGACAAGTTTTGTTTTTACTGTAAAGTGAAATACTAAACCCAAAAAATATTTTTCTTTACAGGAAGTTGAAGAATTTGTGAAAATATTATTTTTTTGTCAAAAAACAAGAAAAATAGACACCCACATTCATGATTTTACCCTAGGATGCATTTTTTTTGTATGAATCCCATAGGGAATTTGTAATTCTATGAAATATAGAGGAGTAATGTATTGGATTCATTTATCATGTTAAACAAAGCCCTATTTTCTCTTTCTATTTTCTGTGTTAAGCTTCTCAAATTGTCACAACTATTTCTTCTTTATTTTTGCTATAAGGTTAATATTTAGGTTAGAAATGTAACAATTTGGTACAACTACCACTATTGAAAATTATAAAGGAATTATCCGAGATACAAACTTTCATATATATACTACGAGTATTGATTGGATCTATGTCTTTGTTATCAAGCCTTATGAGAAAGAGGTGAAGTATTCGTTTTTATTTCATATAAAATTATCCATAACCTTGATATGTTTTATATGCACACACTTTTCGATATGTTGGATTCATCATTTGCAATGCTGAACAAATCGTCTATTCTTCATCTCATATTTGTAGAGATTGATTTTTCCCGCTATATTGTTTGAGATTTAATTGTCTTCTCCCTTTCTTCCGTCTTTCATTACCAAGTTTTTGTGCTATGTTGGATGAGACTGTGCCCAATAGATTAGGCCTCTGGTTTGATAGGATCACAATTTCTTAATCCAGACACCTGTCATTTTATCTTAAACCTTGCCTGCCTAATTATCCCATTCTTTATCTTTCAAATATGGCATCCCATGCTTAATTGTTAAAACTGTTGCTTAGGGACAGTGGGCAACTAGTGTTCTTAAATAATTTGAGAGAGCCCTCTTTGGTCCAAGAGCCCACTTGTGACTTGAAGTTGGTTTAAAGATGTCTTCGAATGATTTTTAAATAGCCTAAATCCATATCAAGTTACAACATTGTTTTTGGCACCGTTGCCAGGGACGAAGGTTCGATATTTTCCCTGGGTTTTTTGAAGTCAAATCTGGTTCTTAAAGGTGAACAAGGATCAAACACAAATTGTGTGGTTATTCACCTGAAAAATCCACTATGGTTTCATTGGAGACTCCAATATGTTTCAATGTTAAGATCAATTGCTGCTAAGACCATTGCAAGGTATGCTCCATTTCATTTTTCAAATATTAATGTTTTTTCTAATGCTATGCCTAGTGCAAAAGACTGACCAAACTGTCTTGTATATATTGAGAGAAGATGACGATGATTTTCCAACACAACACTTAATATATTTTCATGAGTGCATGAACCAGTTGGGTATTTATGATGAAGATGTGCTTATGAAAATGTTCATGACCTCTCTGTAGGGAGATGCTCATCAATGGTATAAATCTTTACCTGCTGATAATATAACTTCTTTGAAAGATTTTCATGTTGTGTTTCATTCTCATTGTAAAATATTTTATCCAACTGAGCTTCTCTATGAACACTGTTGCAATGAAGAATTCAATTCAGTAATAGAGCAAAAATAAATTTATTATGACATTAGTGAACAAGAAAGAGAATTAATTGTTAAAAATGAGTATTCAAATATTATGGTTTCTTCTCTTAGTCATGTTATTCAAAGTCAAAATTTCATTGAACAAAAAGTTATTTTTGAAAAAGAAGTTCAATCATTTGAAAGTAGTCTTCATGTTCAAGCAATTGAATCCTTTTCACCTTCTTTTGTTCATAAGGAAACACCTCATAATATAGTTCATATAAATTCATTTTCAGATGTATCAATTGTTTTTAATAAATATAAAGAAACAAAGGAATATGATCATGATGAAATTACTGTTCCAAGTCTTTATGAAAATTAGGTTGTACATGAAGAACATATGCAATAATATTTTCAAGAGCATTATGAAAAACATATTTCTGAATTAGAATTTTTTTATCAATCAACCAAAATATGATAAAAACCAAGAAGTGATCTTTTATGATTTGGAAGATCCTATTGCAGCTTGGTTAGAATCACCAGGTGGAATGAGTTTTTCAATATTTGTACACTGTAAGTATGGATTTAAATTGCATGGTAAGTTTCCCATCACTCTTCTATGGCAATTAGTATTCTTGTTTTTCTTAATCATTTGCAGAGAGATAGTTTATAATTTAATTAATAATTTGCTTTCCTAGTTGCACTGGAAATACTATATCAGTTGATTAAGCATCTTAAAAGGTTAGTAGGAAACATTGTATATAAATAATCTTACATTTGAGATTTTATTTCTAGTTTGTAGAATAGATTTAATTTCAGCGTATAGAACAATTCTTTTTCCAATTTGTACAAAGTTTGTAAGTGAGTATGTGTTTTAGTTTATTTTGATTTGAATAAATAAAACTAAATTTCCCCATCTTACTCAATCATTCATATCTTTATAGAAATGATAAATTTAGTGAATGGAATAAAAAGTTAAACATGTTTTTTTAACAAGTCCGGTGAAAAACTTATTTATTTCTTTATTTTAATAGAAAAAATATGTTTAGGGTAATCTTTAGAAAATTAAACTTTGATATTAGACTACGACTGATTAGTTTTCTCAAGGTGAAAGTTAAATTACAAATTAAAACAGACAAATTTTACCTATTAGAAAATGTATAGTTAGAATTAAAGGAAAATTAATCTTAGAGTATTCTTTAACATGTAGGAAGTCCTACTTTATCTTATAAGAAAAACAAATATCATCCCTTGTGTTATTTAAGACATTGATTTCCCCCACTTCAAGGCAATAGAGTAAAATTTAAAGACATATGGTGAAAGGAAATTCAATAATGATTGCCCCCATCTTGTTCAAAATTAAGAGATGATGAAAGGAAATTCAGAAATGATTGTCTTCATCTCAAATAAATGAAATTATAAAAATGAAGTGGTGAAAGGAAATTCAATTTGGGGTATGCAGATAACTTCACGGGGGCTATGGACGTCTATTGGTAGTGAAGCAATATCTGTAAAGACTATTTCTACATATCTTTATTGTTAATCTATTATTAATTATTTT
Source organism: Picea engelmannii (assembly GCA_009831015.1). Classification (NCBI taxonomy): domain Eukaryota; kingdom Viridiplantae; phylum Streptophyta; class Pinopsida; order Pinales; family Pinaceae; genus Picea; species Picea engelmannii. Next base: position 300,054 of record ML783369.1, on the reverse strand, counting down.
TCAATAATCTTTGTAGCTTGATCTGATTAGGTTTAATAAATTTAAATAATTTCAAATCCTTGAGTTAAGACAAAATCAGTTAAAAGTCTAGTGTTCAAGCTAAATTGGGATTGATTACTTTAGATAGTTCTTGAGTAAGTTTTAATAAGGAAATTATTTTTTAACCATTCTTGAAATATTTATTCAAGCATGTATCGATTTTTTCTATTGACAGCTTTATCACTTCTTATATAAAATTTATAATAAAAAAAATGTTTGGTTTTATATGTTTCTTTGAATAAATGTTTTAGAGAACAATGACTCTATTACCCAATAATAAAGACACTTGGTCTTCATGTTTTTTCATGCCTCACAAGGAAACACAATCCCTAGATAGAGCCCAATGTTGTAACATAAGTTAAAATTCTAAATAAAAATTCAAAATTTTTATTAGAATAGACATTTTGAGTCTTATACTAGTTCACTTTATTAATTTTTCTTGATTAGTATAGATTTTAACTTCAATTTAAATTTCTTGGATTAATTCTTATTTTTCATTTTGTGTTAGAATATATTTCATATTGGGTTCTAAGCTTTGTTAATGTATATTTAGTCTAAATTTTGTTTTAATTTAGTTGTAAATTAGTCTAATTTAAGTTAAATTTAATTATGTGTTATATAATTAATTTTAGCTTTTTGTTTTTACTTAGGCTTACTTTTGTTTGAATACAATTTGATTCTTCAAATTGTGTATAACAATAATTGTAAATAGTTACGATATATTTGATTATAGTTGTTTTGTTAAATATTAGTTTTATATCTTTATTATAGTTTTATACATTATAATTTTGTTATATATCAATAAGAGTTAGTTGTATTACTATATTAAATTTATTTAGGTTTTATAGTATTATAATTAATTAAGAGATTATGTTTACCTGCAGGTATATCAAGATAAATCTAGGGTGTTGATCGAAATGACAATGTAATCAACAATTCAAATTGAATAGTGAAACTTCCAAATGAGTAACCTTTAACCACATCCAACCCCTCCGCAATCGATATGGGGCTAACATGTGTCCAATGGATGACATCACCATTGACATCATGTCGGACCGTGGACCGCAAGAGATTTTGTTGTTGGGAAGTACTTTAAGTCCCGATGACCCGATGACGAAATACATCAACTTCCCGCGTCATCATGCCACCTTAGCTCCATTTGTTTTCAATCAACAAGTGTCACATGTACACTTGGAAACCTCTAAAGACACAAGTTAGCACCTTGAAACTAGGTGACATGTGTCATGTCCTTTTTCCACCTTAGTACCATCGTGGACCAATACAGAGCTACCACGTATCCATGTGACCCAACTAATGACATCAACACTGACATCATGTCGGACCACCGAACCGCGGGAGTTCGCTGCACTTGTGGAGATCAGACTGTCAGATCAATGGTCTTCATTATTTTGGATCGTGGACCTTAGAATATTTTGATGTTGGTAAGTGATTTAAGTCCCGACGTTCCGATGTCGTGATTTTGATTCGTCTTCCTCACATACATTTGAATATGTTCTGCTCAGAGCCAGGTCTGTCTTGGCATGGCCATGCACATTAATATCATCACTCTCTTCTTCCTCGCCTTCTTTAAATCTCATGAACTCGATGTCCATGGTCTTGGCATAATTAGTTTCTAGTGATGATAAGCTTCTGGAACTGCCATATCCAAAGGGATATTGAACAAGTCCATTAAATTCCCAATCTATGGGAATCATTTATGCATTAATATCTTAGGGAACATAAAATTATGAACCCAACTGCAACTTTGTGATATAATAATATTGCATGCAAAACAACTTCTATGCTTCTATAACATTTAGACCCCTGAGGTCACTGATGCCCCAAACTCTCACTCAATATTCCAATATTTCCCCACAAGGATAAGGGGGAGAGAAACCCTAATAACTATTAATAAATAAGCAGTACCTGACCTAGATCATATGATCTAGTCAGGATAATACTATCCCGAGTTAAAAGTAAGATGGGATTGAAGGTAGGAGTTGAGTTAGGCATGGTAGATATGAGATGAGGCTGCATGACTTCAATTGGGATAATTTGAAAGTGTATAAATAATGAAGGGTGGGGGAATGTGATAGACACATGAGCTGAAGGTGGAAGACAAAAATAGTGTCTCATAAAGTTGCTAGAAAGTTTAAGTGGCACGCATGAAGAGACAACATAGGCCAGACATTCCCGTTGAGCCTCAATATTGGGTATTGTGGCTAAGAGACATAAGGAGCCATTTATGCATTCAAAGTAAAGAGCCAAAATCTCAGCTAAGGGACGAGAATGGAGGCCGAATTATTCAAAAAAGAGAAAATAAATCCGAGAGAGAATTAAATCCATCAACACAGACATTGAAACTTCACAGCGTAAGAACTATAGGGAAAATATGGCTTAGTTGGTTACCTAACATACTTTAAAATTTTAAATCCATGTCCACTTGCCGGATAAATAGAGGGACGAAAGATTGTTCATCTGTCAGAGTAGTCAAAGTCCTTTAATTGTATAACTAGTAATTTCCCCTAAAGGTGCAAAAAGTACGCCATTGAAAGGTTAAAGGATCCTGTAGTTTCAATGAAGGAAATTGTGAAATGTGGTGTAGGAACAAGAACCAACTTCCAGGAAAATGTTGACTTGCAACAAACATCCAATGCATAACATAGTTGAAGTGAATCAACGAAGTGCGTGGTTGCAAAATATGTTGAAAATAAAAGGGTATATACATTGAAGAACATATATTGTTTTGTTCCCTTGTATTAAATATATGGTTTTACACATTAAACTTGAATGCATGATGCAAAAGGAACTTCAATGGAAACCAAAAAACTGATGTGGAACACTTTTAATGCTACATATGAGATGAATATGTTTTTCCAGTCCCCTGTACGAGATGTGATATATTTTTTCCAACAATTATTGATAGTATGAATGCCACAAAGCTATACAATGTAATTGAATATAGGAATTCCCAATGTATGACTAAATTGACACATTGCAAATGAATCTAGCCATGTGTATAGTTGAACATAGTTGTGATAATTGGAATAAGTAAAAGAAGCATGAGGTCCTTATTATCATGTCTCTTGACATATATAACATATATCGATGTTGAGACATATTTACCACTCTAAACTTTGTAGTTTGATTGAGTAGAGAAGGTCTACATAAAAGGGAAGAAAGTAAATTAGAGAATTGAAAGAGAAATATTAAAGGAAATATAAAATACAAGTATAAAATAATATATTGGAAGTGAAAATACTAACCTGACATATATACATGGGGTAGTAGAGATATATGTGTGCTAGGGATATGGAAGTTCCGGTGTAAGAAAGAAAAGGACATCCACTGCACATGGAAAAATGATTTGGTAAGTGAGTAAGAACATTAATTAAAACATATATGAAATAAGAGAAATAAAGAAAGTAAAATAGTAATGGTGAGAACTTACATAAGATATGTGGTTATAAGAGGTCCATGAAAGGCATGAGAACAAGTACGAAAATGTACTTGTTAGAGGAGAAATGATGGAAAAACTTTGAAATGGAGCAAGGCTTTTTCTTGCTTCCTTTGTATAAGATTTGGATTTTCCTTCATTATTTGGTAAATATCGGTGAAATGTGAAGAACCTTCAAGGAGGTAACTCTAGATATTACAGTGAAGGTTATACCTTTTCGTTCAACTATACCAATTTCAATTATAACTTTTGGTAATGCCATCCCTTGAGATTTATGTATTGTTAATTCCCATGCCATTTTAAGTGGGATTTTGTTGACGAGCGTTTATGACACACCGTCAACGGGAAGGGAAGATCTGGTCCAGGGTTGTATACTTAATCCAAGCTGTTTGGTATAATCTACCCTGATGGGTTTTATGGCTCCGTTAGCCAACTAAGATCCTAAAACAATTTAAAAGATGTGATCTAACTAAAGATACCACTCGAATAGTCAACACTTTAATTACAAATGCTTAACCAACAATGTTTATATACAGTTTACAAGGTTTGAGCAAAGCCTTGTGAAAATAATTGTTTTAATATAATGGATCTAAGAAAAGATTAAAAACAAACAAAATTATTCTAGTACTCTAAATGAACAATGATTGAACAAGATTGTAAATGATATAACGAAAATAGACAAAGAAAATTGACGTTTAAATGATGCAATCACTCTTCATTCACAAATCAACAAATTAAATAAATAATACACTAACTAACCTCTAGCTGATCAACAATAATAAACTAAATTCATCTCTCCGCATTTGTATGAACTCCCCTTGTCCTATGTCAAGTGAAAACCTATGAAAAAAGCAATCATAATACTTCCTGAAGAAATTCAAGGAAGTGTTTCATATTCTGGAGCGAGTTTATGACGACAGAAAGACAAATAATTATATATCATGTGACTTTGAAATGTCCAATAACTGAAAATGAAAGAAATTCCAATTCTCAGGAATGGTGTTACCAACTATATAACATCACATGTAAACTCAAAATACTTGAATATATGATCGGTCACAGATATAAACTAAACGAAAAGATAATGAACAACATAAAAAAAATCATGATATAAAATATTATGTGCAGAATTGACTAAAGCTAATTCGACACAAATAACATTTCACATCAAGAAATTACATGAGAAGATAATGAGAAAAACACTGCATAGTCTACACAGGACGAAAGCCAAAGAGTAAACTGCTTTCTCATATAGTTTCAACAAAATATATTCATCATATGGTCCACGAAGAATTTTTTAGGATAATAGACTCTTAAAGATTGAAAAAAAATAATACATAAATGATAACAATTAACCAGGTATTGATAAAACAGACTAAAACTAATTTAAATCAATGCATAATCAATTTATCAAAGAATATGAAGATATTATAATGAAAATAAAACCATTTTACTCAGAGGACAAAAGCCATTAAGCAATATGAAATTTCATATTCTTCTTCGAAAATACTCGTCCATTCTCCAAAACTTCCAACCATCGGTTACTCCATTTGAAAAGAAAAAGTTACAAAATAAATAATATACAAAAAATAAATGATCAAAATACTCCTCTAAACTTCTTGGCTCCTTGGGCTCTGAACTCTCTCATATATTTATGCAATGAATGAACAGTCTAGGTGTCACTAATAATTTTCGTCACCTGAAATTTGCTTCATAAAGAGACAACATTATCTCTCAAATCGTGCATTTGTTTGGGAAAAAAATCACGAGTAATCTAAATGGGTCCATTCTAGAGATGGTTTTTCAATCGTTTCTTCAGATTATTCACGGTTTCGCTATAATCTGTCTCGCAAAATCATGTATCTGTTCTTGAACGCATTTCCAAATCTTATTTGTTGTTGGTCATAAATTATTTGCAACAATCCAATATTATTTTTGGATCAATTATCTTGAACGTATTTAGATAATAAAATCAAGCCATGATCAGATCCGTACCAAATAAATGATAATAGAAACCTGTGAAGCAAAAATAAACCAAATTAATAATCTAAAAATTGTGAATAAAACAAAATCTAGAACAATAAAATTAAAATGAATGTAAGCTAATTATAAGTTCTAAAAAAATATTGTTTATATTTTCCTTTCAAATGTGATCTTAAAATTCTAGAAGCTTCAAGTTGATGGAGAGGTGAAAAATATTAATTTTGGGTTTTCACAAAATCAAACAAATGATAGATAATTCTTTTTTTATTTTTTTATTTTTAATTTGAAATGAGATGCAATTTGACAAAAGAATTTAATTAATTAAACCTACCAAATGATTTTGTGAAAATGATTGCTAATGAGCAAAAGACGAAAACATAATCATAATTTAAATGAAGGTAAACAATTGATAACAATTAATGTTTTAGTTTAAATTAAGGTTTCTATGTTTGTCTCTCCCTCATTCAAATTTGATCAAATGTGAACAAATGTCATAGAAAAGATGTGTTGCAATAAATTTTCTTCTTGTAAAATCATTGTTATTAATCCATGTCTTTAACCGAGCCATTCTCATGGCAGATAAATTCAATAAGGAAGAGGTAATAACAAACTCCCAAATTATGAAGCTCGTCCATCAACATAAAAAATATGTAGAAAGAAAAACGAAATGGCATTTGAATTTCATGAAATTCAAACCAAACAGAAGAAAAGAATATAAAATAAAACCAACATCGAAACAAAGCAAACCAATACCAATCCAATTAAGTCAAAGGAAAAAAAAATCCGAAGAATCCAAGTAAAATTTCGAGGGACCCTAGATTTTTATTAAAAATAAAGAAGGGGGTTGTTGGGGCCCAACAAATTTGAGTATGACTACCCCTTTGGATAGGTGGAATTGGAACAAAAGTAATTGTTTGGATTCCATGGAGGGCCGATGTACTTGTTGAATCTCACAACCTCAAATGTTGGTAATTGAGGAGGTTTATGGTTTTCTTTGTAGAATATGGTAATAATTTGACCAAGCGATCCATTAACAAGGCCAAATGCAACCCACAGGTTAGATGTTAACATAACTTTTTAGCTAGGGAAAAGCAAGACTTTTGAATCCAATTGTTCATATTCAAATGTATAAGGAACATGGTTGTTGCTTTGATTGACATTTGACAGTGCTATTGGAATGTTTAAAGACTTTAGCATTTGTTGATTATGTTGGGTGGTTAATTTGTTGGTTGCAAATAAGTGCATTGAAGGATGGAAAGTGCAAAGCTTGTTTTGGGAAAGGAAAGAGTTTGTCCTTGACATGATAAGGTTATAATCCTCCAAAGAAGGTTATGAATTTATGATGTTGTGAAGGATGTTACTAAAGGATACTTTTGAAGGGTTGTCCCCTTGTTGACGACATATAGTTTGTAGAGTGACCACAGTGTTAAAGTTACGCGAGGGTGCAGATCCATGGGATGTGCTTACATATAGTGGAATTTCCTTGACAGGTGGAAATTGACCAAGGTCTCCAACGAGAATAATTGAGTAGCCACCGAAAGGGGTGTTTTTATGCAAAGGAAGTGCTTCTCGAAGGCACTCGTCGATGTGGCTGAAAGTGTTGGGCTAATGAAGTTGATTTTGTCAATGAGAATGTATCGAATATGTTTCAAGTATTCTTGGAGGATGGAAAGAGAATTTCCTTCTAAAGGGAGGAAATTATTTATAGGAATATGAAGGGAAAAATGGATTGTAGATGCTCAGATGTTGAAGACTGCGACACCAATCGGAGCAAGAAATAACAACGGGGTTTGATGGAATTTTGTAGTTGAGGAAAGTGTTTCTTTAATGCATCCAATCAAGTATGATTTCCCAGTACCTGCAGTACCTTGTATGATCATTCTTAGTGGAGGGTTGTTATCTTTTAATATGGAGTGCCTTAAGACAATGGAGAGAGATTTGATTTGGGTGGGGGACAATGTTTTAGAAGAGGGTGTATTGGAATAACAGAGTTGTGGAATTGGTGGTGTGAGCAATTATTTTATATGAATTGTATGACTATTTCTTGAAAGTTTAAGGGGATGGATGTAGTATTCCAATTATGATTTTTTTCAAAGTTGTGACATCCCGCTCTGGCGCACTGAGAAAACTTATTATTTGAGGACACTTGCTTGCAAGTGATCTGGACTTTTATGATGTTAGACCATTTATACCTGATTATGATGCGATTGACAGATGACATGATGTGTTACTATTTGATGTAGACAGGTGCTATTGACTCAGTTTCTTTGAGTGTGCAGGGTTTTTGACCTTGAGGATGCAGAGGCATCGGTAGAACCCCCTTGGACTCCGGACTGAGTCAGGGAGTGTGCTTTTGGGTTGATATGTTTACTATGATGTTTCATTTGATTTGATGATTTGATGTTGACCTTTCTGACATGATTGTTGATGATGCAGGCTGACGATAGCTTGCCGACCAGACTCACATATGGAGTAAAGGGGCCACACACGATTCCAAAGAGGTTGAGGGAGAGGGGTGGACAACAGCCTTGCCACCGCCTACTAGCACTCCCGCCGTGGCTCGAACTGTAGGTTAACGATTACCTAGTTCGAGAGGATCCACGATGCCGTGAGGGCGGACTGCAACAGTCGCTCACGATGATTCTAAGGGGCGCGCAATAAGGCGGGGGCCTTATTCCT
>ML783369.1:280642-291634 GCA_009831015.1 Picea engelmannii | reverse complement strand
TAAAGGAAATGAACGAGGCGAGTGGCACCCTTGGAGCACGTGGTGCATCCTGAAGGGCACGTCGCATTGATGGGGAGGAAGGAAACAAACCTATTAAACCTAAGACCTTAACGCTTTAAGAGATTCCTAAACAACTTCCCTAACCCAGTGACGCCCAGTTCATAATCTAGTACAAGTCTAAAAACTGTTAGGGTAAAATTTAGTCTAACCCCAAGAGCAGACCGTGGGATAAAATAACCCACTTGAGTAATAGTTGGTCTTCATGAAATTCTTGGGGCGATAACGAGGGTAAGTGTTAAAGAGAATCTAATAGTTCTAAAACTTTGCAGAGAAGAAAATTGATTCCTAACTGGTGGGAGAATGACATCACCTTCGTAGTGTAACATAAAGAAAATTTCAAAACAAAAAAAACTAAGACCATTATCCTCTCATTATCCATGTCTACTTTATTAAACCATCCTCCATCACCTTAATCTTCCAGTAACCATCTCCCTTTGTCATGTCCTGTTCACATTACTAAATCGCCATCCCTCCCCTTAATTCCTCATTATTCCTTTTTATGTAATACATTTACTTTTCCCATATACATGTTTGCCATCACCTTAATCTCTCTTTATCATATATATATATATATATATATATATATATATATATATATATATATATATGGTGAATTTAAATGATGGATAATGATAAATTACAATGATGAATGCATGCTTATAAATAGAAAAATGAAAATATATATATACATATATTATAAACAAATTGTCGTGTATTCTTTAATCTTAAATTTATAGAATAACGAAAATGATTAATGGATTCTCTTTCCGTAATTTATTAATCCCTACCGCCTCTACCATTAATAAAAGTTACGCACGTAAAAATAAAAGGAAATTATTAATGAGCGCACTTACTCTTTGAGTTTTAAAAAAATAAAAAAATAAATAAAAATAAAAAAAAATAAAATGAAAAGAAAAATAAGAAAATAAAAAGGAAAAGGGGGGGAAAACCTAAAAAGAAAAAGAGGATTTAGGGTTTGAAACTGGATAAAAGAAAGGGAGAGGGGAAAAGAAAGGGACCTTTTTTTCAGCTATTGGTATTGTTATGCTGCCAGACTAGAGACTGGACTGATTTCTTGTAGGAGTTGGGGATTCTCAACTGACTTGAGTGGTAGCTCAGCCTTGGAGGCGAGCTGAGAAGCTAGGCTATTGTCTGGTTGGTGTGTGGCCCCTTTGCGGCTCGGGGGGCTGAGGGGGAAGCAGAGTACCCCTAGCGTTTGGCTGGGAGGTACCGGTGAGTCCTTGACGGTCGGCGAGCAGGATTGCACAGAGCGCGCGAACAAACCTTTGGAGGAGACAAACAGGCAAAGGTACGCCCGTCGGTAGAATGAAAAACAATGTAATAGTGGGTTAATATTTGGACTGTGTAAAATAGGATGTTTAATATGCTGGACTGTGAAAAAAAATCTTGGGTCCATTATACTGGACTGTGTAAAATGGTTGTTCACTGTTCTGGACAGGGTAAATTTTCATTTATTACTGCGTTTTTATTCCTGCGTGTTATTACTGCTTGTACATTGGCATGCACTTATTTCTCTGCGTTGTGTTGTTAAGGGTTAGCGTGACGGTAGTTTTTCCCTCTGCTTGGGTTTATGTTGCATGAGCGATCTGGGTAAGGATACCCTTGTCTCCCAACCACCCGATTTTTGCTTTACTCCGTTGTATCTCTGTGTTTTGGGGTTACCCATCTCAGCGACTGTTACCCCCGCTTTCCAAACACAGAAGCATGTTAGGAATTCAGTTAAGGACAAAAACGATTTAATTTGGCCGACTACAGTGACATTTGAGGATTGAGGTTTTCAGTTTGTTTGAGACGTATATATTTTAGTCATCGAGGAACATATTTAAAAAGAAGAAGAAAAATTTATTAGTCCACTAACATATCCCAAAAAAAAAAAAAAACTCTCGAGATATAGCCAAAATGCAATATCCCAAAACCACAGCCAAAACCTCAGTCGAACACGGGAGAAAAAAAGAAAACTATTTAGTGGTATATTCACTCTTTACAACCTCTTAGGTGACAAGCAAGGAGCGGCATGTGCCTGGACAACAAAATTTTTGTGCAGTAGCAGAAGCTAAGCCACTAAGCAGCTACATAGATTTTTGCCCTCAAGATGTTGATAGGGTTGGCTGAGAGAATTTATCCTGATCCATCAGACACTGCGGAGACGCAATGCTGCTGTTCACCCAACAGACCGTCCCTTTCCATAGTAGCTGCAAGAGACCGAACCAGAATTTTACTTTTGCCTTGCATAACTCTGCGTGTTAAATTTACCTTCTGCTGCATTTGCCAACAGACCACCGTTGCCCTTACCTGCGCGTTCCTCTTTCCTTTTGAAAAACTCGCTTGAAGCTGACGGTGGTCCACGCGTCTCCCTCCTCGCCTTCCTGACGTGAATTTACGGGTCACTATGAACTGGACGCGTCCTCTCATAACAGTGATGTTGTGCACGTAATTCCCCCCCTTGACCTGCGTGCCCGATTGATAGGTCGCTGGTTCGAACGGGCAGGAAGACTCTGGAATAACATGTATAAAACTTCCAGATACCTAATTCCTGACAGATCCTCAGGTGGCCAACAAATGATTTGGGAATCTGTTAAATCCATTAACCTATTTTATGAATGGGCAAAAGAATTGATTAATTTCGTTGTGGGTATTATTGTTGGTTGCCGTCTAGTGTAACTGAAGTTTTGGTTAAGTTAGATGAGTGTTATTTTAGTACAGGTTGAATTTCATTCTTTACAAACGGTTAGGGTTGATTGTAATCCCATGCTATTTAAATTTCCTTATAAATTATACTTTAATGCTATGATCGCGTTGGACCCCGAACCCTCATTGGTTTGCGGACCCTTTCCCTGCGTAGCCATTTTTGCAGCGACCGATGGAAGGTAAACGGTTGGCATGCGCTCGTGCTAGTGGCCTGAGGCAACCTTCTTTCCTTGACAACGCGCCTCCCGTCTCAAACCCAATTAACCTGAGGGCGTGGACGAACCCTATTTTGGTTGTTAGCAGAAGAATCCAATGCTGCAGCCGTTGTATAGTGGTGTTAGTTTTTATATACGGCCACCTTCCAATGTTGCGATTTTTTTAGGTTTGCCATTTTTAATATTCGTTAGTTGTAATATGGTTAATTTGAGTAATGCCCTTTTTAGTATTGCAGCTGTATGATGGCGTTAATTGTTTTTATATACGACCATTTTTAGATGTTGCGAATTTTTTTTAGGCTTTGCCATTTTTAAATATTGTATTGTAAATATGGTTAATTTTTAAGTATGCCATTTTTAGTATTGCAACTGTATGGTGGCGTTAAGTGTTTTTATATACGACCATTTTCAAATGTTGCGATTTTTTTTTTGGGCTTGCCATTTTTAAATATTGTATTTGTAAATATGGTTAATTTTTAAGTATTGCCATTTTTTTGGATTACAGTTGTATGGTGGTGTTAATTGTTTTTATATATGGTCATTTAAATGTTGCAATTTTAAGTATTGCTATCCTTTTAAATATTGATTGATTATGGATCATTTAATTATAGTTATTGTTACATATTTTCCTAATTGAATATGATGTTAAATGGTAATACTTGTCTAATTTGCAATAATAATATTTGTTCTAATTCGCAATGTTAGTATTGTCAAATATGCAATGATTATACCTGTTATTGGCAATGTCAATATTAGATATTATTTTTAATACTTGTTATATGCTTCAATGTTAATATTGTTTAAATTGAATGCAAATGAGAATACTTGTTTTAAATATTAATATTAATATTGTTTTAAGCTGCAATATTAATATTGGCTTAATTGCGATGGTAACACTTGTTAAATTTGCAATAATAATATTTGTTTTAATTTGCCATGTTAAAGATGATGTTACTTCTGGTAATAGTATTTCCTTGAAAAAAAAAAACATAGTTGGTAGGGTCATCGATATATATGAACACGATGTTAGCTTATATATTGTCATTGTTAATTATTGTTATTTTTAATTATTGACATTTAAATATTGCTATTTTTAGATGATGTCCCTTTTGAATACGGTTATTGTTAATTAGGGTCATTGTAAATATTGTTAATATTATATATTGTCATTTTAATTATGATGTCATATAATTATTTGTAAACATTAGGTGGTTAATAAATTTGATGTTATTTGCATATATGGATAGTAGGGTAAGGGTATTGACACTTGGGGACGTTGTCACTATCATTTTACTGTCATGAATAATGTAATGGATACAGTAATCAATAATGTTGGTGACGGTAAATCTTAATGTTAATGTGATGTGTGTCGGTAACACTATAGTTCACCTTGTTTCTGAGATATGTAAGGGTATTTGCGACATCGATAGAGTGTAGGGGTAGATAACTTACGAGAAGGAGTGGCGTTGCTACTATTGCTTTTAAAATGAAACTTATGGTCTTAAATGACTTTGGGGGGGCGAGCTCCTCATGTTTATTGAATGTTCTATCTTGTATGTCATTATAAATCTTAGGGTTGCAGCATATAAGAGGGATTGCAATCATAAATCATGGCCCGGCTATGTGATATAAACATAAGGTGTTTAATGTTTCATGGCAGTGTTAGTTGTAACATTTATTGTCATTAATAACTTTTACAGTGTAATAACCTTGATTTAAGTACCCTAGATGTTCCGAGTCTGTAATGAGGTGTTGAGCCTTGTGGATAAAGTTGTACTTGATTGATAAACCTTCCTTTGTGTGGGACTGTTGTCGGGTGGGATGTAGACACCCCCAGGTGGCCTTAGTAGTTATGTCTGTGTTTTTCTGCGTCAAGAATCCAGTGCCGTATCAAGAGTCTCGGGCCCTTTAAAGGCAGGGTTTCCACTCTTGCGACACACCTTAGGGGATTACTAGTTTCTGCCTGAGTAGTCGGCCAGGAGCTTATCTGACCTCCTCTCTCCCCGGAGCAGAGGACTAAGATTTAACGCCCTGCTTTCCTGTGCAGAAATAGTAAACCTACTACCATGGATTCTACCTTCTGTGTTCGTGCGGTACCTAACCCAGTATGTCGTTATTGTTGAAGATATCGTGGGGCGCCCTGGGTCTTGGGTGTTCTTTGCTTGCAGTTACTTGCCGTGTGCCTTGTGTCTTCTTGTTGTGATTGTCGTGGTTGCGTCTTGTCAGTCGTCGGGTGGCGACGTAGAGTCCAGTGTGTCTGTTTCCCCTCCTACATGCGTGCACACACTGTTAAACAAAAAATTTTGCACCTGCTGTCCGAGTTGATGTCGTAACAAGGAGGGATGTCACAAAAGTCAAGATATCCAAGCATGTTAAGGTGACTCATTTGGATTTTATTGGTAGGGTGGAGTCGAGAGAGCAATTCCTATTCATCCAAATCCATAGGGTGTGGGGTTTTCATTTCATCTATGAAAGCATTTTCTTGTGGAATAGGAAGAGGTGTAGGGGGTTTGCGGTTGACATGCCAAGGAGTGTATTCATTCTTCATTTGTGCCCAATTTGTAGTAATGTCTTTGTTAGAAGTGCCTATGTCAAATGGAATATTATGGAAAGGTTTATATAGCATGAGTTCACTCTTACAAAAAACTATGTAGGAGGGTGTATATATGGAGGGTAATGTAGAGTAGCATGGGAGAACACGAACAATTTCCTTTGGTTGTCTTAATTTCCATTTGCAATTTTTTCGGCGAGCATCATATGACCAACATTGTGCAATATCTATACGAGATGTGGATTGTAGCAAGGATGGATGCAAAAGGTGTGCATCTATGAAGTTCTATGTTTGGAAGGATGTGTTGTTTTTTGGTGAGATACGCCTACAGATTTGTCTGGAGACATTTAAGGAGAAGAAGGGGTGACTGCTAATTGTGAGGGGTAGTTTTTGCAACATATGGCATGTTTCTTGTGCTCCAATGTCATGGTCTACAAGTGTTTCTGCAAGGAATTTTTGAATTGCGACAATGGAAGGATCAACAACAGGTGCAACAAGGCTAATTATACAAAGAATATGGTCATTGGTGGAGCTTTCAAACTTTGATTCTTCTTTGGACGTATACTTGGAAATGTAGTTTCGAAAAACATGGAGGGAGAGGACTGGTTGGCAGTCAACATTGCCATGAAAAATTGAAAGGATGAAAGGGTTGTGACTATTTATCCGATCATCATTTTGAGTAGGGTAGTATATTTTAGTACCATGCTCATCGATGAAAAGTTCAGACAAGGCATGTAAATCACATGGTGCGTTATAATGATATGCATGGTTAGTGCCTTTCTTTTTCAAGCAAGAACTTTCAGTGCATTTTGTGTGGCACTAAATGCAGTTGACTAGTTCTTCATAGGAATGCAATGGGATTGTTTTGAATATGTCTTTTGTGCCTAACAAGCAAGGATCAATATGGATAGAGTGTGGAACAAGGGCATTCCAGTGGTGGGAATCTCGTGGATTCCAAGTTGAAATAAATTGATCGAATAAATCCTTAGCGTTTGCAATCTCATTTGCATTGTCCCAGTCAAGCATGTCCATATTAGGTGCATTTTCCAACCATAGGAAACCATGAAAATGTGTAGATACTCAATGTTTCCATTCATACCTTTCAATGCAATTATTGTAAGAAAATGTTGGTTTTAAAAAACTATTTATTATGTAAATGATGTTGGTAGAAGGGTTAGAGAATATTTTTTTCTTCCTGGGAATACAGTGTGGGAAACCCCCGAGTACTTCCTCACATTTCATGGATGGTAAACGGGGTAAACCGTTCAACCTAATTACGGGCCTAACCCGATGGGGACATCAAGTGAGGCCCTAAACAGGCTCCTGGCCAGATATTTGACCCCAGAACCTCATTCGAGAAAACAACGACACTCATCCACTTGAGCTAACCCATTGGGATATAAAGAAGGGTTAAAGAATATACCTGTACCAATAGTCTTTTGCATGGAGGTGTTTCTCCAAGACCTCTTCACGGAAGGCTATGAACCTGTGATGCATGTATAGAGATACTAGATGTGGATTGGAGATAATGATTTGAGTACGCCAATGTTGTTGCTTGCTCACATCAGTAGGTGGGATACTAGGCATGATTGAATGTAGGTCAGGCCATTTAGTATCGACTACAATCAAAGTAAATAAAAATGTTGGGAAACCATCTATGAAACCATATATGTTAGTTCATTCTTGGACTTGTGAAAAAAATATCTTGTTCCGTGGAGAGATGCCCAAAAGTGCATTAGTTGTTCTACAATCTTGTCACAAGGTGAGTGCTCCAAACAAATGTTAATATCAACAATTGTTGTGGGGAAGTTATCTTCAATGTTTTTCTTAACAAAGAAAGAAGTGATTGCTTGACTGCAGTGATCCTTTATGAGATTATACAAGTAGTAGCAGAATCTTGGGTGGCTTTCGAATCTGTTGTCATGGTACATTAGTAGGTGCAACAATAGTCTTGCATTTGAACTGATTTAAAACATAGTTTCATGAACAAGGAAATGCCCGTGGGGAATAATGTGGGAAAGGCCATAGAAAATAATCCTTCTGCATCATATTCATTGATTGGTGACAAGCCAATAGGTGGCCATGGAATTGAATTTGTTGTTTGGAAATTTGGCGATTGCAAATATCTTGTTATTTATTGGAGCTTTGTACGTGCAATATGGGTACTGGCTACAAAAGATGATGTTTTTTGGTCATTTGTGTGTATCAAAGCAGTTTGGGTGTGCTCCATATCCGTAGAAGTGAAAGACAAAGTTGTAGTAGTTGAGTGTGAATGGCGAAGCAAAGGGGAAACATCAGTAGGGGAGGTTGGCATATCCCCATGTGCATTTTCGTCAATGTGGACATCCTTATAATATGGATCATTTTCTAACTTGTACTCCAAGGAAGCTATAACATGTGATCTATTGATGATACAACCATAATATTGTTGGGAAGATCTCTTGTGTGAGATGATAAGAATGTCCAAGTCTTGCACATGCCGAGGAAAGTAGTTGGCGATTGAAGAAATGCCCTGGGAAAAATTTATTGTATGGCCCCTGTATTTGTATTGTCTACCACATGCATGGGTGACCTGTAATACATGTTTGACACGTGCTATTATCATTTGTTCAATTTGTGTAAGGATAGTTAGGACATATGGTTGTTTTCTAGGATCCATGTTGTTCCGAAGGGAGTTGCAGTGTCCATTTTTTTTTTTTTTTTAATTTTAATTAATTTCTGAAATGCATCTATAACAAGTATGGTTTCCATTAAAGGAGAGGATGTGAAGGCCAAGATATGATTCTTTACATATTGTGCATACATGGTTGCATGGGAGTATATCTAATCATGCAGGGAATTGGATGTGTGCTTGTGATATGTTATTGTTGCTAAAATAATGAGCCATTGAGGGCGATTGAGGGGTGCTACTTTGGTTGTTTGTGTGAGAGGTTGTTTGCAAAGTGGGATGGTAGTTTGATGATGAAATATGGTTGATATGAACATGTGAAGTGCTAGCTTCACTTGGGGTAGGGGGGAGAAATATTTCTTCATTTTTTTCTACAAAAGCATGGTTTGTAGAAGGAGATGGGCATGGTTGAGCATTTGGAGTGGTATGTCGGGAATCTCTCCTTTGCTTGTTGATGGCATCTTTATTTATTTCATATATATGACATCTGTGTGCATTTGTACGTTCTTTGTTTGCTGCATAGTAGTTGCGGGCACTCTTTTTTTCGTTGGGGAGAGGCATCTCTAGTAGTAGTCGAGAAGGGACCACTACCCCTGGATGTGACAAAGGTATAAAAAGGGATGCTATGTATTAAACACGTAGAAATGTTGGTTATATGTTCCTTATAATAGCATAAAAGACGAGGAAAACAATAAGTAAATGAGTACATAGATTTAGAAAAAATAATTGAAATGTGCAAAATAATGTAATTCTTAATGTGAAATGTATAAAATATGTACCCACACATTTAATATGTATATGTTAAAATATGCTATAGGGTAAATTCACGGAGGTGGGTAACACTTTTGTGACAATTTGATCTCCAAAATTCCGAAAAACATTGTTTCGGCTGAAAGATATTTTTTTTGGCTGAACTAATTTTCGGCCGAACTATGGAACATCAAATCGAACGGTACAGTGACGGTGCCCTCGATTTTCGTGTAGAAATTTAGTCAGACAGATTTTTTCCATCCGACAATATCCTTTGGACCGAAACATTATTTCGGCTGAAAAACTGTTTATATATTAATCGGACATTGTAAATGTAACGTTTTTCTCAGCTCTTCCCGACTGTGATAGTGAGTGACTGTGAGTGGTATTTTCTCGGACATGGTGTTGGCACAGACGTCATTTTGGTGGGCGCTCCTTCGGGTGGTTGTGCTGTTATGTTGGCAAGCGGGCTGAGCTTCAGGTAAGCCCAAAATTCCATTTGTAATTTGTAATTTTTAATTTTAATTTTAATTTTAAGTTAAATGGCGACCCCTGTAGCCAAGCCGTGGGAACGCTAACGGCTTGGCCACAGGGCTGGGCCCCCGTGGCCAAGTCACAGTCCATTGGAATGTGACTTAGCCGCGGGGGGCCAGCCCTGTGGCCAAGTCGTGGGCACGCCAATGGCTTGGCCACAGGGTTGGGCCCCCATGTCCAAGTCACAGTCCACTGCACTGTGACTTGGCTGTGGGGGGCTAGCCTTGTGGCCAAGCCAACGACTTGGCCACAGGGCTGGGCCCCCGTAACCAAGTCACAGTCCACTAGACTGTGACTTGGCCGCAGGGGGCCATCCCCATGGCTAAGCTGCTGGGGATAATGATACAACACCATTGACAATATAAGACCAAAATTCTCATTTAGAATTTAGAAAATGGATTTTCATCTGATTGAAAGATTATATTTTCAACTTCAATTATTAATATAATTCCTACAACAATTCAACTACTTCTGTTTCCTTTTCCCAACATGGCTTAAATTTTAGGAATTTTCACTGCCGTCAAACACTTTTTGTGAAGTTCTACTTATGTATCCCTTTGTAATCTTTGTTTTGAGTCTTTGAAGTCTGTTTGAGTTTAAATGCTTTTGTTTTTAGAAGAAAATATATATCAATGTTTAGATATAACATATGCACAATGCATATGTTATATTATATAACATATGCACCGTGCATATGTTATATTATATAACATATGCAATGTGCATATGTTATATAATATAACATTTGCACAGTTCATATGTTATATAATATAACATTATCCAATCTGTGATCAGATAAGAGTGCAACACTCAGTAAAGCAATATTTCTTATGTGCCAAGATTAAAGGCATAACAAGTTGTTGTACAATAAACAATGAATTCCAGGATTAGGAAGGTGTTTCATTATCCAAGGTGTGATTAGATAAGTCACTTTTGTTTTTAGAAGAAAATATATATCAATGTTTAGATAATTTGATATACTGTCATTTTGAAAACAATTTTAATATTTGTTTAGTCGTCTTCTATTTTTGTGTAATATAGGATACGTTATGACAGTTAAAATGTCAATAAATTTCTAGAGTTTTCTAAATCCATAATTCTGCACTTCTACCATTATTTTCAGCTTCTTTGTATTCCCCTTTCAAAATATCACCAGTTTTGCAAAGTCTTAGAATTAGAAATAATGGCCTACTTTAGATAAAAACAATATTATTATTAAATATTTAACCTTTAACTCACTATAATATTGATCATATTTATCGAGAAGATCCCATGTAGTATCCCAACCAACCATCATATATTATACACTATAACAAGTAAACTATGCATGTTGGAAAATATGGAAAATATATTGAATGATCGAATTTCAAAACAAAACATCCTAGAAAAGAATTTTCTAGATTACAAAGATAATGTAAGAATATCACCTAAACTACTCCATTAGCATCATTGTAGACATTACCATTTGGAACCATTAATTTTGTGACAATTAAGACTCACTCAAT
>ML783369.1:265461-280592 GCA_009831015.1 Picea engelmannii | reverse complement strand
ATCAACGTGAATTTCCACCTTATATGACTATATTTTATCTAGATTTCTAACTCCAACTAAGCCTCACAAATATTACATTTTCTCCACCTCATCTTAATTTATATTAGGAATATGAACAACCCTCATACCCATCCCATGTAACATGAAAATAAAGGAATTAGTATAAAAACTCAATGACATAAACAATGCTAATGGGAAGTTTATCAATGACATATAATCCATGTTCATGCAAGACCTTCACCTCATCGTGATTAAAACATGTTGATGTTATTAGTGGGTGTGTGAGTTTATGAAGATTAAACTCTTTGTTTTGGGGATTCTAATGCATTGCATTATATGTGGTCTTAGTGGATCCAACCATAGGGAATTTTTAAGGAATCTTAAATAAATGTTCTAATGCGTTTTTTAGTGGATCCAACCGTAGGGAACTTTTAATGAATCTTAAAGAAATGTTATAAGGAATATATATGTGGTCTTACTAGATTCAATCATATTCAAAGAGTATGAACATGCTATTGAGTTAATTTTGGGTAGTTATCCACTCAATGTTAGACTTTATTGCTTTTTATATTCTCAAAAGAGTGAGACAAAGTAAATGGATAAAGATATGTTAGAAGTTGAAATCATGCATCTCAAGAAGAATGTATTCTCTTCTCTAGTGATCTTAGTAAAAAAGAAGGATAAGTCTCAAAGGATGGTCCTAGACTATAGGGAATTTAATAAATTGCGCTTAAAGATAAGTTTCTCATTCCTACCATTAATAAATTATTAACTTGTATTTGTAATCCCATTGCTTGCTGTTTTTCTGAATTGATTTCCCTTGGTGAACCCAACTTCTGATTTCAATGACTTCTATGCGTGGGTTTTATTGATTATTATGAAAATATTGTGGTTTTATCTTTTGTCCCTTATCCCTTTAGTCATCAGTCTGTGCCTGAGCAGTCGGCCAGGAGCCGAATCAATGATCATCACTTCGGTGTTTAAAGACCTATAGATTCAAATTCCTTGCTTTTCTGTGCATGGATGATGAGTGAAGGATAAGAATTTTCCATGTTGTCTATCCCTTTACTTATCTTTGAGTTGATTGATTCATGGCTGAATGTTTAGTCTTTGCGCCTTCTTATGAACGAGTACCTCTGCGGTCTGATTGATTAAAACTTCGATTTCTGTCTGCGTTATTAATTGCTTGAACTTGGGTACATCTCTGCATTTTTATTGAAAAACTCTGCATTGTGAATGATAAACTTCTAAGTTGAATGACAATCCCTTGGCGAACCCACCTTCTGATTTCAATGACTTCTCTGTGTGGGTTTTATTGATTATTATGAAAATATTGTGTTTTTATCTTCAGTCCCTTATCCCTTTAGTCATCAGTCCGTGCCTGAGTAGTCAGCCAGGAGCCGAATCGACAATCGTCACTTCGGTGTTTAAAGACCTATAGATTCAAATGCCCTGCTTTTCTGTGCATGGATGATGAATGAAGGATAATAATTTTCTCTGCTTTCTATCCCTTACTTACCTCTGAGTTGATTGATTCATGGCTGAATTTTTAGTCTTTGCGTCTTCTTATGAACGAGTACCTCTACAACTTAATTGATTAAAACTCTGATTTCTCTCTACGTTTTTAATTGCTTGAACTTGGGTACATATCTATGTTTTTATTGATAAAATCTGCATTGTGAATGATCACCTCTGCCAAGTCACAGTCATTTCAAACATTTTGTATTTTATAAAAAAATCATAAAAATTTCAAACTATTCAAGTTTTTATTTCAAACGTTTTTTATTTTATAAAAATTACAAATTTTTGCGAATTAAATTTATAAATCCATTTTTACATATGTAATATTAGAGTATCATAAGTTATTAATATTATTTTACAGATTGTTAATTCTGGAATTTCTTGCTGTACATTACTGTCTATCTTATAATTTGTAAAGGAATATTTGTGAAATATACATACAATGGAAATTTTTTAAAACATACACATTAAAATTTAATAAATATAATATAAACATACATATTTAGACATTAATAAATAATTTATAAACATACATATTTAGTCTCCCATTCTGGTGTTGTTTTGAAATTGTAGTGACCCTTTGACTAAATGAATAATTATAACGAATACTTCATTGTGGACAATAAAGTCTAATTTAGACATAAAAGAGTTTACAAACTGCAAAAAACCTTCACCGGTGATATGTTTTCATACCATAGACAATCACTCAATGTTTGGGAGAGCAACATGCTGGTTAGTTATTCACCATCCTAGACTTAAAATAACCTCGATGTGAGTAGTTTTGTTGGATTAACATATGGATCAAGTGATATTGGTACCTGAATGACCTAGTACCTCTAAAATATAAAAAATGTTGGTGCATTGTATTTGCCAAGAACTTGCAGAAGTCAAACCTTATGAAGGTTTGATTCTCGGGGTGTGACAAGGCTACTAGGAAATAATATGTTACAATGTAACATATAATTACATTGTAATATGTTATATAGTAGTATATGTTATGACATATTACATTGTAATATGTTATGGAAAATCTGCATTAATATAACACAACAAATAGAAAACAAATAGTGAAACATAGATAGTATATTCACTGTAGTCATTCCCTCAACCTCCAGAATAGATACACTTGTGTAGATTTGGTTTTTCCTTGAAATTTATTTGATCAAAATTTAATGTAATATGCTTGGCGTTTTAGTCAACAACTGACTGAATATCACTTCTTTCAGTCTCTAGAACAACCAAATTCAACACTCACTTTTGATATGGCTTCTCTTCCAAACCATAGACTCTTATCATAGTAAACTGCTCAAAAAGGAACCAGTCTCCCACTTTGGTGTTGTTTTCCAATTGCAGTGACCCTTTGACTAAAGGAATAATTATAACGAATACCTCTTTTTGGATAATAAAGTCTAATATAGACATAAAATAGTTTATATACTGCAAAAAACCTAAGGTTACATAAAAGAGTTTACATGATCTCTTACCATAGGCAACAACTCAATGGTTGGGAGAGCAACATGTTGGTTGGTCATTCAATGAGAGAAACTGATAAACTACATCAATATTTCATGTCAAAGCCTCATTTACACAAGCATTTGAGCTAATAGATCATTGACCCTTGTTAATGATCTATTACCCTTTGTATTTACACAAGAATTTAGTTGAATATGGTCTTCTATTAACCTTTGGATAAGATACTAGTTGAAGATGGTGATGTATTACCCTTTGTATTTACACAAGCATTGGAATCACCTGGCCAAGTCCTGGTTGTCCACGGGGTTTCTGACATGATGGATCTACCAAAATTATTCAGAGGCCATTCTCAGCCCCTGTATCGATGAGGTTACTGGAAGAAGGCCGGTAAGCATATAAACAACACTTTATAACCGCATATACACACATGTTAAGCAACGCCAAATCATCTAATCATAGACTCTTAGTATATAAAAAGGTCTGTCATATAATACATTTTCTCTATTAATTCCCCCTCCAAGTGTAATACAAACATGTTAATACTTAGTGCCATTGCTTTGTAGATGGCAGATTTCTTCCATCCAACCAAACATGGTGTAAAGTTAATCGTTGATTTTCATGGACTGTGCTTCATACCTGTTGGATGCATGGAATCTGATTGCTCATATAGATAACTGCTACTACATTACCAAACGTTGACCCATGTACTATTGGTGGATTTACCAAGGTTATTTGTGATAATATTAAATAACCAAAATATATTTTAAATGGACATGGGTAGTGGAGTTATGCATCACCCTATTATAATTGTGTCTAATATAAATAACATTTCTATTAATTTTGTCTTATTTTTTTTTTTTATCTTTCTTCATAATTTTTGTTGGTCAATGTTGGAGATATTAACTCATACTTGTCTTATGCTTAAATTTTCATGAATTTTCAAATGATAGATATTGAGGAGAGATGTTGACAGGGGATTCTCCAAACATTCCTCACAAACACTCTAGGTTCTCCCAACAAGGAAGAAGAGAAACTCCTTCTTTGACTGAGACTCTGAGTGACCAACAACAATCTCGTCAGAGGAGATTTTCAAACGGGTTTGTGAATAAATCAACTGCAAAATGTGCTCAAGAAAGTGCTATGGATGCATCCTTCTTAGATAGGTTGCACATTGATACTCCTACACCTGAGAATGTAGGGAATACCTCAAGACAAGAGAATAATTTTGGTAATTTTCTTTGATTTTGTTTATTTTTGTTGTATTTAAATTTATGTGAAGTTAAATGTTGTAATTACTTTCAAATGTGTGTGTAGACAATGAGTTTAGAGCAAGAGACGAAAATGAAAGAGAGAGTGGTTTTCACGAGGATTCTAATGTCGGTGCAGAGGGTGAAGGTGGATTTAGAAGGCCGCGTTATCAAGAAACAAAAGATTACATGCCTATGTCCACTTATCCTTCGGATGTTAGTGATGAAATTCCCCGGGAAGACATTACTGAAACAATGATGCTTGAGCAATGCTCAGGTATTAAAATGAGGTTGAAAAATGATTTGGTGGTCTTGGAAGTCCCTTAGGAGAGTAAAAATAGATTGCAAATTGTTTTTCATTCATTGCAAAACTTTATGGACGCATATCAGAAGATGGGGCCAACCACTGACAATTTTGTCAATCTAATGAGGCGACGAAATTAAGAGGTGATGGGCCTTGATAAATGGGAGACAGTAAAAAATATAGTTTCAAAAGAAGATGCCATTTCGATGTTCAATTTCAAAGATGAGACAAAGCGGAATATGTTGAAGGTGCAATATTTTAAGCACCCTGACATTGTAATACATCTGTATAACAAATTTTTGATGGCATATGAGAAATTGTCGTGGAACGATGAGGTTCCATACTATTTTGCAAGACATTTTTATGCAGAGTTTTTCTTGCACATGCACCCTGATTATACTAGTCTATCGTCCAATTATTATGGGACTGGTAAATGACGGACATATGATCACAAAGGGGCATATCGAAATGCGACATTGCTGAGGCCTCCACAACCTTTAGTACCTCGCCCAACAAGGGAATTTTCTTCACATTCAGAGTTGCGAGTTACATCAAATATTGACAAAGAGGCTAAGAATGCAATCAGGAAAAATTTGGAAGCGATTTTTTTATGGTGTTGATGTTGGCATGAACCGTTAGCGAGCGAAAGACAATTCTCGGGCCATATTTGTTTATAAAACAGATGCAGAGTTAGATACCATGTCAGTAGAAGATGTTTTGGAGCATGCAAAATTTTTCCGTGATGGTTGGAAGAAGGTCATTCAGAATGATGACCCGAACAACAGATTGGTATGTGTTCTAGTTAGTAATTTTTTTACACATTTTAGGATAGTTTACTTCTAATTCTAGATTTAGATATTATTGTATCTATAGAAATAATCGAGTTGTTATTGTCATTAATTGCAGTTTGAAGATATGTTAAATAAATCTCCAGTAAATAGGAGACTTGATTTCACAAGTTTAAATTTGGATGGGTTGAATCATGTATGCGTTTTCTAATATCCACAGATGATCACTTTAGTTGTTCAATCTCCAATATTTTGAATAAGAGATCAACAACATTTATAATTTTGTATAAATGTGAACACATTGAATCCTAGAATTAGTTCTTAGTTGTGTTGTTCACATATCCCTATTCCATCTCCTACTACTTGGGGAGGCTTGTCTCAATTCTCATTGGGAGAGTTTGAAGATAGTGAGAGTTCACATGTATCATTTAGTGTGTTAAAATTATTTAAATTTAATGTGTTATAATCATTTAAATTTATTTTTTCAAATTTTCAAATTTGAAATGTGTTATATAGGCTAATGTGGAGAAGAGAGTACCTGAGAGTGTGCTTGGGAGAGAGATTGAGATTGACGAGGAAGCAGAGGAAACACCCAGATTTGGGAAGGATGTGTTCATTCAAGATGATTCATAAATGTATGTTTTTTACTTTTATCAAATTTTGTTTTATCAAATTTTTAGTTTAGTCTTTCTTATTCAATGCTTTGATCAATTATTTTGAAATATATAGAACCCCTAGATAAACTTATCGTTGTCTTAAATGGTGTACATTCAAACTTATTTAAGGTTAGATCACAATGAAGACCTAATTTTTAACTTGAACATTTGATTATTTGAGAACAGACTCTATCCCACATAAAAAAAAGAAAAGTTTCTAAATTTTCTTTGATTGCATTCCTTGCTTGTCCAAGAATGGTGTAGTATGGACATTTGTGTTTTCTACATACAACAAAGTGAATTCCTTTTTGCCAAGGTATTGTCAAACTCTTAACTAAATTGGTTATTAATCACAAAAACCAACATTAAAGTAGATTTACAAATAAAATCACACATATTGTATATGTGAGCTAACTCACACATGATTTCAAAGAGCATTTGATTATATGTAATATGAATACATCCCAAGGATGAAAGATTTAAATGGTTTTTGAAGAATGAATTAATATACATGTGAAGATTTGTGTTTTCTTCATGTACATGCAAGATTATATGAGAACATCTATTCCACCGTAGAAAGAGGAGATAAGTATTTTCCAGAAGAATGGTTTTTAAAATGGAGATTTGTGAACTTTTTTAGATATAAGTAGTTTTTTGGAAGAATGTGTTAATATGGAGATTTATGAGTCCTTTAATTTGAAAGGGCATCATGGAATTTGATTATATGACCACTGCAGAATATGAAAGACATATTTTACTGCTGAGGAGATTAGTATTTTATTGCTGTGTAAATATAATCAAATAACATCACATGAGATGATAATTTCACCTGAAGGATTTGAGACTTTATCCACAAGGAGATAAGTATTTCATTGGAAGAATGATTTAATATGAAGATTTGTGAACTTTCTTCATACACAATTTTATATTTATTTTCAGATTATTATCTAACTCTAACTCACAATTTTGTTTTACCAAGAACACAATTTTTCTCTTTAATTTTTTTCAAGATTTTAGATAAGATTTTATAAATTGTTTAAATCATGTATGCTTAATGTGGAGAGTAACTATCTTAAATTAGTTTAACTGTGGCTGGGTATGTTATTATTTCTTATTGTCTATTTAATATTTAGTTACAGTATATATGCTAATATGTGTTATTTGTTTTTATTATTATTATTTTTTATTGTTACAGATGTCTAAATTATATTTGGTGGAAAATATGTTTACAATATATTTTGTGGGAAAGAGTATGTTGGAGGATGAGACTTAACTCTTTTGGTATGTATGTCAATTTTGTTTTAATCACAATTTTTGAATTCTGTTTTATTTCACATGTTTGAATTGTAAATTTTTAATTTTTGAATTCTGTTTTTTTTGCAGGTTTGAATTGCAGGTATGAAGTGATCTATCTTAAATCGATGGCTTAGAGTCCAGAATTTTGGAGTTAAATGTCTTATTTTTTGTTATCATCCTAAAATAGATGTGGAACCTATGCATTTTACTGTGTGTGTGTGTGTATCATAATTTTAGAATTCAAAATATCAATTTATTGTCTCATATTTGTTTTCTCAAAGTTGATGGAAAAAAAAGTGGCAAAGTTGTTAGTTATGAACTAATGTTTTGTATATTCTTATTTTTACAATGCATTAAATTTCCTTTTTACAATGCATTAAATTAAGCATCAAACTCTTAAATACTTTTCTGTTATGTATTAATTTACATGCTTCATTTTATGTTCGCCGTGGACTGTTAAAAAATAGATGATAAAATTCAACATATTTCATTGTGGATTGTTCTTGGGCCTATGGGGATTGATAAAATTCAACATATTTCATTATGGACAGTTGAATTCTTGGGCCTATCCTACTATGTATTAATTTAAATGCTTCTTTTTATGTTCACTGTAGACTGTTCAAAAACACAGATAAAATATGGTTGAAAATTGTCATAGAATGATATGGTATTTTTTTTTATACATGTACGTTTTTTATAAATAAATAAAATTTTCAACCATATTTTATTTGTGTTTTTCAACCATATAAAGAAGGGTATGTATAAAAAAATGTTGTGAAGGGTATGTATAAAAAACTCCACTCATTTCATAGGATAAAATGATATGAAATTTATTTATCCTTTTGTAAGGGGGATCAATTCTAAAATATAATTTTAATTGGAAGATTATCTAAATAAAATAAATATTTATGATAAGAAAATAGATTGAACTAATTTCTTGACAATAGATTATGATATAAAGATATATTAACTAAAATAAATATTAATAATACGATAAAATATGATTCTATTGACATATCATCAAATAATTTTGGCTTAGCAGAATAATTTTATATTAAAAGTTTTTTTTTTCTTTCTAGTTACTAATGACCCCGTTGGTTACATAGATGCACTCAACTAATAAAAAAAACTAAAGGAAAGATAGAGATATGAGATCTACTAAATAAATGAAAAGAAAAAAATAGAGTGTGAACTAATACAAGAATGTGTTGTTATTTATCTATTTAAGAATATGCAAAGGCAATAATACAATAATGCGTTGTTGTTTATATATTTAAGAATATGCAAACCCAATAGATGGACAAGAAAAAAATGAACTGCCAAACATACAAAATTGTATCATTGCATATCTATTTAAGAATATATGATATTAGACAACACTTTAAACCATGCAAAACCTATTTGAGAATATATGGTAGTAGAAAACACTTTAAACCATGCAAAGCCTATGCTGGTATGAACTGCACTAAAATGAATAATTTTTTATGATCTACCAATTTCATTTCAAAAAATATAAACGATTTGCAGGCTATGGTTTAGTACTATTCACATAAACCCACATTTTTGTAAAGGTTAGTGATTCACTTGACTTTAGGAAAGGTTGTATTAATTTTCTTAATTTTGTTAGAGAATATCTCTTAATTACAATTTATGCAATTTAATTCTAATGATTAACACTTCTAAATAAGTTTAAATGAAAATCAACTTAATTATTAAAATGGAGATTCTAAATAGATTCAAATTTTAAATGAAAATCAACTTAATCATCAGAATGAAGATATTGGTATAAATATTCATTATTATTATTATTAAAATGTTATTACAACAAGTGGAAGAGATGTTTAAATTGTTTTTAGTTGTTAGAATATTAATTTTAAAAATGAAAAAAAAAATACCACTTAAAGAAGTCAATGCTCTCAAATCTAGGATAGAAGAGATGTTCAACTCTTCTTTGATTGGTGCAATAGTAATAAAAATAAAATTCTTAAGATAGAAGAGATATCCAACTTAATTATAGGTAATGTTTATACAATAAAACCTTGAGATAGAAGAGATGTTCAACTCGTTTTTGGTTTGTGTGATAAGGATAAAATAAAATGCTCAAATTGATGTGACAATAACATAAAACCTTAAAATGGAAGAGATGATCAACTCTTCTTTAATTTTATCATAGTCATTAAAAAAATGCTAAAAGTTAGAAGATATATTCACCTCAAAGTTCATATACCCTTAATAAAATAAAATCTCAAAATGAAAGAGATGTTTTTAACTCTTCTTTAATTTTGAGAACAATAATTAAAAAAACTATTCATAATAAAAGAGATGTTCAATTCAACTTTAATTTATATAATGCTCGTAAAATAAAATAAAAATCGGAATGAGTTAAAATTTGAGACAAGATATTATTACAATAGAAAATATAAAATATGTTTAATTTTTTATAAAATTAATGCAATATTATTAAAATAAAATGGAAAAAAATACTATTGAAAAAAGTAGGTGTTTAATGGAAATGGTGTTTAACAATTTTTTAGTTTAAAATAAAATGTTCACAATACAAAAGGTATACAACTCAATTTTGATTGGTGTAATGCTCATAAAATAATTTTGATTGGTGTAATGGTTGAAAAACACAGATAAAATATGGTTGAACCATATTTTATCTGTGTTTTTTAATAATGATCTGGAGTTTTTTATACATACCCTTTTTATACATATCCTATTTGGAAATATGGTATAAAATAGTCAAAACAAGTCATCAAATTTAATACAAGTCCAACAATGAAAATAGTCAAAACAAGTCATCAAATTTAATATAAGTAAGCGATCTTCATTAAAATTTATATTGATATTAAAATTTATCAGAATTTAAAGTTTTTCTAAGCCATCAATAGTTCCTTATAATCACATGGAAATAGGTCCTAGTTTTGATATGAAGTTATCATTTTCATATGAAAAAACATTGAACAATCAAATTGCAAATTGTAACGATCCTCCTCGTTATGACGACAACCTCTTATAACAAGTGCAATTTTTTTTTTTCTTTTTAAAAAGTGTGTGCACGCGTGTACAGGGGAAACAAACATTCGACTCTGCGTTGCCACCCAATGACGAACAAGACGCAATCACGACGAACACAACAAGACGACAAAGACACACATCAAGTAACTGCATGCCTTTAACGACGATCAATCGACGATAAGTAAGACTGACTAATAAATACGATTGACTTCCCGCCCGTCCTACCCTGCAATGGTTAGGACCTCCAAGACACATAAGAAACGCTCAAGCCCAAGTTCCCATCGATTTTAACCATTTAAGGTCTCAGGGCTGGCGACTGTTCTAAGGAACATGGAGGTGTCTACGTTCCGCCCGACTCAAACCAGACCCAAAAACTAAATCAACAACATCAAGGATGATCGCTGCCCAATAGAGTTCAAAATCAACGCACAACCATGAATTCCACGGTGCAAGAGAAATTGGATTACTAAATCCATCATGAGACGACATAAGTGCGAGTGCTAAGAAATCACTTAATTTAATACAAGATGCAAAGGTAACCATCTACTTTACTTCAAGCGCGGGGTAAATCATTCATTAACTTCCACTGTAACTAACACTTTAAATGAAGGTAGCGCGGATGATGACCACCTTTCATTTCTAAAAAACGGGCCTATTATCTTAAATCAATAATTTATCACAATAAGGTGAGGGTTTTGGTCTATTTTCTTCCTTTGAAAGGAGCTTGCAACTATAGAAAATAAATCCTAAGGGTACATTACTTGTTGGCATAATGAACATCACAATTTATAATAATATCTTCTCATAATTAACATCATTAACGTATCTAAAATTCTACTTCTATAGTATCACCTATCCGATTGACTCTTGTTCATAATAATACCAACACATATATAAGAGAGCCAAATAAATTCAATCTAGGTATTCTTACTGTAGTCTTCAATGTGCTATTCCACTCAAGATGTTATTATTGCAGTTTCAATGTAACAAGATATCTTAAAAACTAATAAACGAATTAGATATAGTTGGGAAAGAGAACAAATCCACAGCTGGTAACACATATTTGAAGATCATAATTAAGGAACCATGGGAAAAACGGAAGGACGTAATCTTCCCAAAATAAAGGAACACTTGAATTTTTGATAATCCACGATGTTAAAAATTTCAACTATAAAATAAAAACAAACTATAATAAGAAATAGATATGCCTAACTGTGCTTCTTCCAGTTAATATATCCAATCGTTATACACCATTTTCCACAATTTGATGTTAGATAAAAGCTGAGACCCGGTCAATTGCCACATACAACTCTTTTAAAAACGCAGATCAAAACCGGAACAAACTCGCTGCTAGAAGGAAATAGGGAACCACCTGCAGTGGGTTCAAGGGACGAAGATGGAGATAGCTCATGAGGGAGTAGGTAGGCATAGAGCATAATGTCCAGTACTGGAAACGTGATAAAAAATGACAGAAGAAGGATAAGGAAAAATAAAAATCAGTAGGAGTAAAAGCTAAAAAGAAGCAGATCTTGTTGCTGTTAAAGGCGTTATAAAAGGCGGTCAGGAAGATTCTACCAGTTGTGTCATAAAGATGCTACCAAAAACAAACGTGAACAGGCTTGGAAACCAGACGCTGTCCACGTCGCTTAGAACTTCCTAGTCACGCATTACTCTGTAAAAAGTATAGGCTCAGGTATTTAACTCTCAATGCGTTACGTTCTAATTCCAAACCCAATCCTAAGTCATGATTGAGTCTATAAATCAAGTGTCAACCTTGTCCAAACACCAGTCAGCCAAGTCTAAAAGCAAGCGTAGAACACCAAGGGGAGCCCATAAGAGCCAAGGGTCTGGTGCATCACGTCATCATAGCGTGGGGTGAACAGTGGTATCACGGCGGACAAACCAACAGTGGGTACACAGTGAGTACTCACCACTATTACGCTGAGTGGACTGAGGGATAAACCAATCAATCGATCAATACAACAAGGCAGTGGCAACTGAAATGAACGCATAAGGGAAATGCCTAGCACCAGCCACAAGGAGGGTACCTACCCGGAGCTAAAACCTAGGTACAACGCATCCAACATTGTTGCTACCCCACAACCACCGGATCCAGACACAGACTGCGCATGCATTGGCGCGTCCTTAATCGCACGACTGAAGGCATTGGAAATACAATTCAAGGCAGTGCATGCCCGACCAGATCTGAGAAAATCATTAGCCAAATAAACCCCTAGACAAATCCATCAACACAACCAGCATTATCGCTGAGTAAGGCCGGGTGTGAGGAGGTGTGCCAGAAACAGTCCAGTAGGTCACTGCCGGATGTTAGATTGGGTGTAATTGCCAAATACTAGAGGGTAAATCGCCTTGGCCAAAAAAATTTGCCTTGAATGAAAATAAATTAGGATTACATTCAGAACGCCAGAATATAAAATACAATTTGTCATTTAAAATACCATTTGCCGACAGACCCAAATCCACAGAAAAAGTAGATCTCAACATAAAACAAGGCAAGGGGTTTCATTCACCGGAGTCAAATTATAAAACGAAAGGCAAGAGTATTCGAAATCCAGAAAAATCTCAACACCAACAATGCAAGGAGTATTTTAAATCCAACACAGAATTCACTGTAATCAATTTATAAAATGATAACCAAGACTACGTTAGCGTGCCAGAATTTAAGTTTGCATGTCAATGTACCCAACACAACTACCAGGGAATGCCAATGCTATCACGGGTTTCTCTTTTTAACTATTTTTTTCAATGCAATATAACTGTAACAGAGATTGTTAATGACTGTAAATCTATACATCCATAATTTAAATGCTAAAATACAACATCTGGGAAAAATACAACACAAGAGTAACGCAGAAGCATAAAGGTCCCAACCAAGGAACAATAGAACCCAACTAGAATGCTGACCACAATGATTTTAGGAAATCAATTGAATGGCAGAAGCTTAAGACAAAATTCATCCATTAAAATCATCATACAGATCCCAGCATAAATTTCTAACGCATTATACTCTATAAAATAAACGAGCGTACCTTTTGCCTTGTCGCTCGCCTCAAACGAAGTCCGCACGCTTCGGGCCGCTCCCGCTCGCCGATCGTCGAGACTACACCGGTACCTCCCAGCCAACGCTAGGCGTACTCTTCTTCCCCCTTAGCCCCCCGAGCCGCAAAGGGGCCTCACACGATCCAGATGGTAAGTCTAGCTTCCCAGCTTGCCTCACAAGGCCGAGCTACCACTCCTATCCGAGCTGGAAAATCCCAACTCCCCACAAGTAATCAGTCAAGTCTCAATTCCGACAACGTAATGTTACGCTAACAGCCGATCCCTTTCTTCCTCATCTTCCCTTTCTTTTATAGAGTTTTTAGGACCTCCAACTTTCCCTAAATCACATTTAAATTAAGTTTTAATAAAAATATTCTAAATATTCTCCTTCGCACAAGTGTCATCCATCCCCCTCTTTCCTCCAATAATTATTTTCTTTAAATTTATTAATTGTCTCATCTCCCCCACCCACCTAGAGTTGCTCCTAAATTTAATCCTAGGTTTTCCTAGATTCCCTTTCATGTTTGAATACTTTCCCTAAAATGAAGTTGCTAATTTAGTTCATTTTAGAAGGTTCTTAATTGCAGATTCCTTACTATGGTGACCTCGCTTTTTACCATAAGTTCCTTTCTTTCCCTTATTATGTTTCCTCCATTCCTTAGTTTCCTAATTTTTATTATTCCCTTCTTTCCCCTTTTATTGGAGCCAAAATGACAATTGCGCTAATTACTCTTTTCCTTTTTATTATTAAATTGATATCTTTTTACACATTTACAAGTTAAATAATTTATTTCTTCTTTACAATTTTTAAATCCACTGATTTAATTAATTTCTTTACTCTCTTCATTTTACCCAATTTTTTTTTATGAAAACTTAAATTATTACTTAAGTGGATTTTAGTTTAAATTTTTATTTTTATTTTTATAAGGTCTTTTCTTAAGGTTAGACAAAATTTTACCCTAGGGAAGTTTTAGGCTTAGGACTTAGATTCTGAACTGGGCGACATTTTAAATAGGGAGGTTGTTTAATAATTTCTCAAAGTGTTGAATGTCTTAGGGCCATCTAGGTTTGTTCCTTCATCAACGACAATGCGACATGCCCTTCAGGACGCACCACGTGCTCCAAGGGTGCCACTTGCCTCGTTCGTTTCTTTTGTGCGACGTGCCCTTCAAGATGCACCACGTGCTCCAAGGGTGCCACTCGCAAACTTGTGTTTCTTTTGCGCGACGTGCCCTTCAGGATGCACCACGTGATCCAAGGGTGCCACTCGCCAACTTGTGTTTCTTTTGTGCGACGTGCCCTTCAGGATGCACCACGTGCTCCAAGGGTGCCACTTGCCAACTTGACTGATTGGTAGACATCAATAACCCCTGGAGTCAACACTCTGCCAGGTGAACTTGTGGGAGACTAAGGGCTCTAAGGAATAAGGCCCCCGCCTTATTGCGCGCCCCTTAGAATCATCGTGAGCGATTGTCGCAGTCTGCCCTCACGGCATCATGGATCCTCTCGAACTAGGTAATCGTTAACCTACAGTTTGAGCCACGGTGAGAGTGCTAGTAGGCTATGGCAGGGCTGTTGTCCACACCTCTCCCTCAACCTCTCTAAAAATCGTGTGTGGCCCATTTACTCCATATGTGAGTCTGGTCGACAAGATATCGTCAGCCTGCATCATCAACAATCGTGTCAGAACATGTCCACATCATATCATCAAATCAAATGTACTAAAATCACAGTAAACAATCAACCCCAAAAGCACACTCCCTGA
>ML783369.1:255369-265411 GCA_009831015.1 Picea engelmannii | reverse complement strand
ATATGTGAGTCTGGTCGACAAGATATCGTCAGCCTGCATCATCAACAATCGTGTCAGAACATGTCCACATCATATCATCAAATCAAATGTACTAAAATCACAGTAAACAATCAACCCCAAAAGCACACTCCCTGACTCGATCCGGAGTCCAAGGGGTCTCGTCGATGCCTCTGCATCCTCAAGGTCAAAAACCCTGCACACTCAGTAAAACCGAGTCAATAGCACCTGTCCATGTCAAAGAAGTAAAACATCATGTCATCTATCATATCGCATCATAATCAAGGATAAATGTTTTCTTATCATAAAATTCCAGATCACTTGTGAGCAAGTGTCCTCAAAGAATAAGTTTTCTTAGTGCGCCAGAGTGGGATGTTACACAAATAATGAACACATTTATCCTATATGTAGTAAATTGGTTACATGCATTAAAAGATTTGTGTATATGATTTGGATAATTTGTAGGATTAAAGTATAATCATCCAAAATAAATGTCAATATAGGTTCTCTAGATACAATCTATAGGTTCTTCCCTGAAATTGTAAATAAGGTTTGATAAACTTTATATTCATGGGAAATACAACTTTTCTTAATTGAATGGACCATGAAAGTAAACTAAACTGGAAATAATTCTAGAATCCTAGATATTCATAAATACATGTACTTTCAATGAAAAATAAAAAATTATGGAATGTACATGTGTCACTTTTAAAAAAAATTCGTAATGGTATTCCATCTTCAATTATTCGTTCATGATCGGCTTTGGACATTTTCCATTTTTTAACTTTGTTTTTTATTTTTTATTGAACTTCTATTAACTTTATGCGAGCCGCACATACCAAATGACTATATTGACAACTTGTGACATCTGACTGGTAGTCTTGAAAGTGAACATGACTATCGGTTTGATGGGTTTCTTGAAAAAAATATCCTTTCAATACAATGGATCCTCTTTCATATATAAAACTGTTATCATCAAAATCTTATAATAGCCTCATCTTTTGTTCTGTGCATTGCATCAAATAATATTTCACGTTTTCAGTGTTGTTTACAGGTGCAACCATGACAAAAACATCTCCTGCAAATAATTGGATATATTTGACAACAAATAGTTCATGTTAGATTATCACACAAGTGCATCTACAAGTTATTTGAAAAAATTTAAACATAAAAATTACCTTCTCTAACAAGATCATAAACTCTATTGCCATCAAATGGCACTATAGTTTCGTTTGATTCCATCTCCTTTGAGATTGCAAGTGGAATTTTCCCTTTTACATTAAGTTCAGTATGTCTCCAAGCTTTAACATATTCTGCATTTTCGTTTTCACAAATATCTATGGATTTTGTGTCCTCTATGCAAACTGAACAAAAACAAGACTCATTTCTTCTATCAAATGCAAACACATTTTGATAACGTTTTGTTTTAACTGAATGCATTTTTTGTGTCCCATGTATTGTACTGGCATCATATGGGATTGATCTATTTACATATTGGATTCCAACATACAAAAAAAACCTGCACAAGACAATAACTTGTTAACTTGAAATCTCTCAAGAAAATGATTGAAGATTGAATATAAATTTTAATACGTTCAAATAAAAATATTATTTGTACATGTGTAACACATGTATATATAGACACACCTGCGCACATACCTTGACGGATTATATTCATGGCTTAGTGCCATTTTGCACCATTCAACAACTTGTTCAGCGGATTCAAATCGATCGGCATGAGGGTTCATCTGATACCTTCGAAGTGCTCGTTTTACACATGCCCCTACACCGCCGTGCTCTCCTTTTCCATGACCAGTCTCAAAAAAATTCCAACAATGTGTAATGTTTGATTTTCTATGAAGACGACATAACCAATAGAATGATCATGAAGATTTGAACTGACCCACACACCCATCTAACTATATCCAATGTTGATCAAATTTGATTTCGTGTTCTTTCAATGAATCATAAAATTTATCAAAACAATGTTGTACATAATGTGTGTCGTGTGCTTGATCATCACTTATATAAAAATGACATTCTTTAATAACATGTCGATTGTCGTTGGTGCTTTCTATGTTATCAAGACTCTGTTGAGCATGTCTATATAGAACGTGGACAAATATCGTGACTTGATCAGAATGATAATATTCATTCTGTATTTTTTTTTGTGCAACGAATGTGTAATTCTCTGCAAAATCAACTACGGACAAAATTGTCCCTGGTGGAAACACTTCACGGGATTGTTTGAATTGTAGGTCTTTCCATCGAGCTCTATGTGAATGTTTGGTGTATTTATAAATTTCTTCCTCAAAATTCTTCAAAAAATCTATCACACATATTTTATCTACTATCAAATCAATCATTTTGGAAATAACATTTGAAGAATGTGGAGCTGTGTTGTTGATATATTCAGATCTCTTCCAATTGACTGTTATATTAGAAAATGATTAATAATTCATATCAATATGATACTTTGAGTGAAACAAACTTAGATTTCCACAATGATCACATTTCTTTCCACCAACTCGTTTTTTTTTGTAAAATAAATCATCACCTTCTCTTTCACATAGAATTTCAGATATAAAAGAACATAATGTGGAAGGAGGATGTGAACTTGGCCATAAAGTTTTACCAAAATCCAAAAAAGTGTCGTAAGACAACTCAAATTCCACATGATAAGGACAACAACAAGTGTCACGAACAATGATGGGTCTAACAAACCATGGTTTTTGTTGCACAAATGTATTGATGAAAATTTTAACTTCTTTGTGCTCTTTTTTGAACTTATTGAACAATTCTATTTGTGTCATTGGCAATATATGTTTTGGATGTTCTTCATATTGTTTTTGTACTATTCTTCATCGCAACACATCCCTTGTATGTCGTGAAACACGATATTCTGCCAACCAACAATTACAGGCCAATTCTTTAACATTTTCTGCAAGTCTATCTTTGTAGGGTTGTCTAGAAATCACTGTCCAACAAGCTAGTTCATCATTTGCAATCAAAATTTTCTATGTTTGTGCAATTTTTTTCTTGACGTTCCCATCATTTTTTCCATGTGTCGTGTTAAACGATATTTTATATTGCTAGATGAAACAACTGTTGTTTGTATCGCTCTACGTGCAACACTGACATCGTTTTATCGAGATTTTCCAAAAGCTTTTAATACACTAGTTATATTGTCAAAGACATTCTATTTCACCTTTGTATCTTTTGTCGACTTTTGAATACTCAATAATGATGTAGCTTCTTTTAACTTTCTTGACTTTATTAGAGAGAGTAAAATTTGAACTTGTATTGTTATTGATTCATCTTTCAAAAAAGTATTATACATATTCTTAGTTCGTTATCTTATATAATGCTTAGCTTTTTTCTTCCCAAATTTATCAGTATCAACATTTTCTAATATTTCATCATCAATGTTGATAGATTCTCCTGCATATTTCAATTTAAAGTTTATATTAAAAAACAAAACCTGAACATAAATTCACTAAACTATATATAAAAGTGTTCATATTGTATTATCTAAATTTATGTACATACCTATAGGTGATTCGTCTTCTGCTTCAATTTCGGTTTCAACGTCTTCTTCAACATTATGAGACAAATCTATTTATGTTTTTTGAAAAACATCAAATTGTAATTACAATCAATTATATTAAACAATATTTTAAATTTGAATTCTATACTTTTAATATAGACAATATGTGCATGCATACCTGGTTGGACTTCTTCTTGTTGAAAATATGTATTTACATTATCATCATTTCTTTATTCAATATTTGTACGTTCTCGTTTCTTTCTCCAATAATGATCTTTCCTTTGTTCATTTTGGTGAGTATCATCTCGAGTGCGATCAAAGTTTCTCTTGGGAAAACTTTTGTTTCCCATGACTTTTATAGTTATCTGTAAAAGATATGTTCAACAAAGATTTCACCTTGAAAAAATGCTCAACATTTATCTTTCAATGTGTAAAATGTTATTCCAATAAAAACTTGAACAAACATCAATTACCTTATTCAAAAAAAAACCAAAAGATGATTCAAAACTTTGTTTAGGTGCTCTAGAAAACCATCAAATAAGCGATGAATTGTGTTAAATGTGTTCAGTCGAAAGCTTATTTATATGATTTGGCGTGAAATGAAATGATACGACATGTCTTTTCATTTTTTCCGACCGACGAAATTCGCTCAATGATTTTTCGGCCGAAACAAGGCTTTTTCGGCCGAAAACCTTGGAAACAATTTAGTTTTTACGGTTTCCGTTAGAATTTAGTTTTTCGGCTGAAAGATTATTTTTTCGGCCAAAAGATTATATATAAATATGAAATGATATATGAAATTAAAGTAATAATGATAATTCCTAACCATTTGATAAAAAAAAAGTAAAATAAATAGTATATGCATAAAAATAGACTAAAATAAAAGGAGGTTAAGAGAAGCACATCCAAAAAAAAAAATGCAAAATATAGAAAGTGTTGGAAAACATGGTTGTCTTATGTTGTCATAATGAATGGATAAGAAGAAAGTAAAATTTAAGAACAATATATAGGGGAAATAAAATTAAAGTATTAAAACATGTTCCTTTAATAGAATGTGTATACAAACATTTAATATGTGTATTAAACTATGATATTAAAAGAAGTATTTACCAAAATGTATGTAATGTAAGAATGCATGTAATGTAAGAGGGTTTGTAGAAATTTGAAAATATAATAAAAATAGAGGGAATTAGAAAATGTACTTCCCTTTATGTTTGGTGGAACTTGTTAATTATGTGAAGAAATAGTTAAAAGGTTTTAAAAAATAGAGGGAACATAAAAGTTCCCTTTATGCTTGCTAGAACTTTCTTGTTTCATGAAGTAGTAGCTTGCTCCTGGCTTCAAAGTCTAAATGTTCTAATGAAATGATGATGAACTTCAAGCACTCTATGTCTTTAAATGTTTCCATCTTCACAAAAATTGTGAAAAGGTGTTGCTTTCATTCAACTTTGGAGACTATGTTTTGATGGAGTCAGGTTTGAACAAAAGTAAATGAAAGTCTTTTGCACTGACTCCCATGAGCTCGGTTGCTGCATCCTCTAAGGAAAGAACATAATCCAGTGAGTAGGTGTGGTCGCAAAGGCCAAATTTAAGCAAATATATGTAATCACAGTCGCGAAAATCAACATTGCATTTGGGACAATGCCAACTATTGTTATTTTTTTGGATGACTTTCTTCATGCATTGCCTATCATCGATGATCAAAGGGCAGGCAAGGTAGTATAAGTTTTCCACCCATAATTTTGTTATGGTAGCTCTAAGTAAAACCCATTCAACTTTTATACAGGGGTTCATGCTATCAACCTCAACAATTGTTATTTTTGTGTTTACCTACTTAGGAACATTTGCATA
Organism: Picea engelmannii; assembly: GCA_009831015.1. Taxonomy (NCBI): domain Eukaryota; kingdom Viridiplantae; phylum Streptophyta; class Pinopsida; order Pinales; family Pinaceae; genus Picea; species Picea engelmannii. The sequence goes on along the minus strand of ML783369.1, from coordinate 260,016 downwards.
TCTTGTAGTCAGGGATGGGGAGCAAGCATGAAAGCCCTCTTTCTCAAACCATTTAATTAGGGAATGTGTTTCTTCAATATCTGGGTTAATTAGAATGATGTATTTGGATATAGTCCCAATAGTCCCAATAGTCTCACCGTTGAACTCAACTACACAACCCCCCTTGATTGCACGAATAAGGTGTTTTCTTGTAGAACATAAATTAACTAGTTCCGTGCCTTCTACATGGAAATCTTGTCCCCGCAATGTCACATCCATGATAAAACTTGACATGTCCTTTAGTTGGATTTTTTTTTTTAATAGTATCTGATCCATATTTCCTATGTATAGGAGAGGAAGGGGATGTTTTAATGACAAGACCAACAATGTCAACAATGGATCCAACCATTGCATATCTGATTTCATTGATTAATTTAAAGGAGAAATGTAGTTGGAGAAATTATGTACTTTCTTTTGCGCAATGTTGAATATCAATGAAATCAACAGAAATTATGTTGAATATTCTTACATCTCCAACTACATTTCAAGTGGCGTAGTTGGAGATAAGAATATCTCCCAATCATTATTCAAGTGGCGTTATAGTTTGTTTTCTTGTTTGATAGTGCCTTTGGAGATAAGGTAGACATGACCAATTTGGATAAGATCATAAAATGTATCTACAGAATCATTAAAGAAAGTGATATGCATGTCTCCCCCTTATATGCCAACAAAGTCAAATCCAAAGACATTCCCAGATCCTTGTTGGTTATTGAAATGATGAAGGGTTGTATTTTCCTTCGCTCGACCCTTGATGGCCCAATTTAATTTGTGCAAGCTCAATGTTGTAATAGGAATAGGTGTTTGAATGGTGGAGAATGAAGGAATTTGAGTATGTTTTCATATTGTTTTTAGTGGTGGCTCTTAAACGAAAGATGAGGGGGTGTCTATTTGGCAAGCAGTTGGGAGAAATATAACAGTCAGATGGCCAAGCAATGTTGTGCATGAATCAATGATTTTGAAGTGTTGTGGTATGATAGTCCTGTATGAAAAATAAAAAGCATAAATCGACAAATGAGTATTTGTCATGTGAAGAAGCAAGTAGTGCTAGTGTATTATAAAAGACGTACGAAGCTTACATGCATTGATTAGCAACTATGCAGGTCCATTTTTCCATTTGTATAATCGAACCCTTTTGAAGTGTTCTTGAAGCAACAAGGGCATTGATTGTTGTTGGCAACATAAGTTGTTGCATGTGTATGCCATTAGATATATTAATGCAATGGCGAAGGGTTGCACTTTGAATAGACTGTACATGCTCGACACCAACAATTTGTAGGAATGGATAGATGTTTGGTTGAAGTTCAAGCATCGAGTCAAGGGAATGCTCAGTTATATGGATTGACATATTGAAGTAGTGTTACGCTTTAAACAAACACCTTGTATATGGAAGGGAAGAGTGAAACCAATTCAAAACCCTCACTAGGTTTAAACATAGCTAGGAAATGCATGGATGGTTTCTTTAATTGGCATTTCTTTCTTAAATGAGTATATAAAATAAAATTTTCTCGTCTATGTTTTGTAACAACATATTTGATGTTATCATGATACATCTTTTCCCTTAACATGCAACACTTGAACATCATGTTTTGAACAATTATCTGAAAAACACTTGCTACAATGCTATAAGCAATGAGAATTCAAGTTTAAGATTGTTCTGGTGATGAGTTTAAGAGATGGATTGATGTTTTTTCAAAGTTTGTTATATACATGACATATGTTAATCTGGTAAAGACTTACAAAAGAAATGAAAAGGAATTTGTGAATTCGTTGCTAAAAGATCGTTTTTTATAGCAGTTCTAGAGTTGTTTGTCTTTGAAGGTTTCATTAATAGTTGATTCACACACACACACACACACACACACACACACACAATCAAATAGTATTATAATTTAGTAGTGAAGAAAAGACTAACTATATAACCAACTCAAGTTTAAAAAGAATTTAAGTTTAACTTTCTACAACTATATTGTTCTTATATTATAGTATATGTGAAGAAAAAAATGAAATTAATTTCTTTCATTAATCAAATAAATTTTAATCATTTACATTATAATATGGATAAATTGTCAAACTAGACATACATTATTATAATTGTATAAAATAATATATTATACATTTAACATGATATATAATATGTTATATATAATATATATTAAAAATTATAGAAGATGAACCTTTTGTAAAAGTGTCCATTAGGAATGGCTCGAAATAGCCGAAGAATTTTTGGAAAAGTGCCACCTTTTGGAAAAGTAGGATCAAGTGGTGATGAGAACATGCCCGATATAGGTGATGCACCTTTTGGAAAAGTGCGGATTCTATTCCTTTGGGATTTCATCCCCCTCCCTTCTCGTTTTCATGGGTTTTTTTGAGAAATCATTGTCGTGTTTCTGTCTTTCAGGCGAAATGGGTCTATGAGCTCATCTGCATTTTGGACTTTGCATCTCATCGGTGGTTTGACCCATTGGCAATTTTTCCATTGGTGGTTTGATCCATCGACACTTTGGCTGATTTTCCTATCGGTGGTTTGACTCATCAACAGATTGACTTTGCTTCTCTTCGACAAAATGGGTCGATCAACTCATTGACATTTTGGACATGCATCTCTTGGGAGATTTTTGGCAGACGATTTGGATTTATGTACCCACCAACACTTGAGTCGATCTGTGCATCACGTTTTCTCATCAATGATTTTGGACAAACAATCTAACAAGTTTATAATTTATAATGCAATTGGCTATATAGTAGTTATGTGATCAAATGTTATCATAATTATCATTTATAAATATTTATTATTTAAAATTTAATTTTTAATATAATAATATTTTTAATGAAACTTTGACAATATTTAATCTTATTAATAAAAATAATTTTATTTTTATGACTTTTATATTTATTATTGTTCATCGTGCGATTTGGACTATGTGTCCATCGACACTTCATTCAGTTTGACTCTACCTCAGGTCGATGTAATGTTCCTTTCCCAATGATGACCCAACAGGAAGCGACTGAGTAGTCTACCAGTTCCCATAGACTATAGTCAAGCATAGAGGGGAACAATTTCTCTAATTAATGTCATTTCATCAAAGTCTAACCAAAAGTGACATTAAAAGGGGAAACACGACTAGGAGGTAAAGTGAACGTCTAATTAGACTAAAAAGGGGGTTCAAAGCGACTTAAGTGAATAATTGATCATAACTTAAGAAAAATTCACTTAAGATATGCATGCCAACGAAGAATTAGACAGAGGAGGGATAAAATGGATGAGTTTGACCTAATTCCTCATTATTGATGATTATTGAGTTGAGAAGAAGGTTTGAGAGGAGAGAAGTCGACATCCATAGTTGTGTGGGTTTCTAGAGGAAACCACCATCATAGATTGGTTTCGGTGTTGAGAAACGCACCCTAGCCATTGAGAGGACCACACAGTTTCTTCATCATTATTAAAAAATAGTATACAGATCCAGAGCAGCCATGACACACTTCAACAAGGTGAGGGTGTGAGGGTTTGAGAGGCATTGGGAGTAAGCCAAGACCGACTATGGTACATTCATCATATTCCTTCTGACCCATTAGAGGAGGAACTAGGGTGCTCCTTTTGAGATAGTTCTTGAGCCATTTCGATGGGGGAATAATCTAGGGTGCATTTCCTAGCCAGAAAGTGTGCAACACTTGAGGAGATACAGTTGGGGTCCCAGAGATATCATCAAACCAGATCAGAGAAATCTATTTCGACCGAGTACAGAGGATGCCACAATACACACATTGAGCCGGTCATATCTGTATTATGATGGTCATATAAACTAGGGCGCACTAGTTGATATTAGGAGGTGCGCAACCCCCAAGGGAGTCCATTCAATGTTCATACAAATCACAAAAGGGTAGATCTTTAGTCCAAGAGTCAGTGATAGGTTTCTTGGGACCAGGGCGACCCCATTGAGATAGTTTCCAGGAATATCCGAGGAGTTTAGCCACCAGGGCGAATATTCCAGTCTTCAACAACAATTTCTGTGGGTGTTTCGAGGTGCATGCAACATATCAAGGTTTGCATGCAGTAGATATTTAGTCTCATCCACAGATCTACCTACCTCCATCATTTAAGGTATTTTGTTTAGTGTTTTTATTTGTATTCCAACTAAGATCCCTCTTTCATGATCTAGTTGAGGTTATTTCATTTATTTTCCTGCATGCAATATTGTAATTCCAGTTATTCTACTTAATAGAAGTTGTTGATTTGTTCTGTGCTCCAAACCCATTGCATGAATGTTATAAACAAATAAACACTACAAAACTGCAAGGATAAAAAATTAAAACGCATCCAAAAACCCCCAGAGTATCAGATTTGCATCCAGATCAACAACGCAAAATTAAATATCTAGATCTGAAACATAGTTACCAAATTAACGATAACTCTACAAAGTTCTCATTTTTTGGGGGGTCCAATTTTTTACCCCGTTTTTAAAAATGGTGCTACCGGTAGCACCTCCCCTCCGTTTTTAGGTGGTTTTCGATATTTTAAATTTTTCGATCCACAATGTTTCCACATTATTATTTTTAAATGCTTATTGTTCATCTATTTTCAATTATATATATATATATATATATATATAT
>ML783369.1:241347-255319 GCA_009831015.1 Picea engelmannii | reverse complement strand
GGGCACGTGCTCGCGTTACACGTGGCCGTGTTATCCAACCGCTACCACTATAACCTCCAGGTGTGCCCACGATGCCCCTTACGCGACACACAAGGTAAGTCGGGGGGAATTGAACTCGAAACCTCATGGAACTTCATTTTCACCGCACTTGCCAATTGAGCTGCCCCCCGGGGGCTATATATATATATTAATTCAACGATGTTCTTAGATTTTTTTTTATGCTTCTTTCAATCTTAAAAATATTTTTTACCATTTACTTTTTTGAAGTTACGATTTTTCATATAATTTTGTCTCCTTAATTAATTTATTGTTCCATATTTTTTAAATATAGTGAAAAACATCATTTTTAACACATTCTTTACCTTTACTTCAATAATTCAAAATTGTTTTGTAGTTAAATAACACTCTTTTGAATATTTAGCAAAGAAATACACATTTTATAGCCATATATAATAAAAAACCTATACATTTTGGTACATATTCCTTTAAATAACATGCCAAATAAATCATATTTATGGACATAATTGAACAAAAAAAGTCTAAATTTTATAAAAAAATATCATTTTCTTTTATATTTTTATACATTTGAAGTAAAAAAATGACAACATTTAATAAAAATTTCCAATTTATAGTGATTCACATACAAATAAAATGAAAAAAAACCAATAAAAAGATTCATCACAAAACAATAATACATACATCTTTATTCTTATTTTAAAATATGAAATTCAAATCATTACAGTTGTAACTCATAAAAAAATTGCAAAATTGAGAATCGTCTTCAAAGGAATCTTTAAACAAATCAACAATATCATATATCCCAAATTCATCATTCTCAACAAACACATTATCATCTTCTTCGACGCCATTTTGTGCTTCCATTGTGTCATTTTGTTCTTCCATTGGTTCTTTGATATCTGCAATTTCTCCAAAGTGATCCTTTCCAATCATTCCTCCTAATGGTACTTGAGGTTCCTTTAACAATTTTTCCACCCATGATTCACTAAAATCTCATTTCCTCAAGCCAACTTCTTTCATTTCATCTGGAAGAGTTGGAATAACATAAATTATTTGTTAAATAAAACTGCACTTCATTTGATCACTTTCAATGGCTATGCAATTCCTTTATTTCTGTAGGCAACACACTAATGTTGTACCTAATCACCAAATACAAAATAAATAATGAAGTTAGATACTGTAAAAATACATAAATTAAAAATAATATAAGATTGAAGTATGATTTCATAAATATTAGATCATAATTCTTATCAGAACCCAAGAACAAATCCAAAACCCAATCTCCTTCATTTGAAAATTTATCTATAAGATAATTAATTAATGCTTGTGGTTTTTGATAAATGTTAACCATCTCTCCTTTCAAATATTTTTCCTCATATGTTAGCTTTCTAACCACAACATTGTATACAAATATACTACTAGAAGTCTCTACATCATTTGCATTGGCAATAATAGAATTATAAGAATCATCTTTTGTCTAGGTTGCAAGATATATACTCTCAAAATCACGTTTAAATGATTCTTTCTTGGAGCTCTGAATATTAGGCTTGTACCTGTAACATAAATAAGTGCAAATTCAATTAACTTGTGAATTAATAAAATTGTTTTCTAATCTTAATTGCTAAACATACACTTTCAATATCTTACCAAATAAACTTCATCCTTGTCTTTTCTTTCCCCTTGAAGCTTGATTGTATTAATCCTTGTTGTGTGTCTAAATGAAATACTAGAAATATCCAAAATGGTGATGTTGTAACTTCTGTAAATCCCATAACCACTTCACTGAAAGCTTGGTAAGTATAAGGCTCAATATCATATCCAATGTTTTGGATATTATAACTAGGAGGGATATCCGCAATAACTAGGGAGTATTCTTTTTTAGAAACAATATTTGCAAGTTTTTCACAATCACCTAATATCACTTTACATTGAACATTGTCGAGCCCATTCCAAATGTAGTGATCAAGGGTGTCATCAAGTTGAACATTTTGAACACGTCTCTTTCTTTCTCTTTCAAACTTGGCTTTTTGAATAAAACTTTTGAAAGTTTCAGGTACTCCATCTGCATTCTTCTTTGGCATCTTTAATGGAACAAACAAACATATAGTAATTTATCTATAACTATTAAAATATAAATAAATTAACTTACAAACGAATAATATGAATGTAATAAATCAACATACCTTTTTGAATGCAACAAAAAATTGTTTCAATAGTGCTGGAAAGCTTGAATCTGGATATTTGAGTTTAACATCATCCCAAATTTCTTCATTCAACATCTTGACCATTTCCTCTTGTATTTTCATATACACCTTGTGACTAAATAAAACAAAAACAATGTTAAACTGAAAAAATTAATTTTCTTGTCCTAACATGAATAAAAATAACTCAACAAACTTACTTTTTAAATTCATCACACATTTCTTCCATTGACAATTCTCTCGACCTAACACGTGATAATATAGTTATGATAAGTTTATCATCCTTCAATCCTTTTATTGATCTCCAAGGTGTTATATTCATATCATCAGGAATTTTTATGTCAGGACTTGTCTTACTTGTGCCACATATCAATGGTTTATCCTTCTTAACTCTCTGATTTTTTATACTAATATTTTTCCATAGGGTGAAGATATCATCTATCAAATCCCATACCTGTCGAGTTCTAAATCCCAATTGAAAATAGTTATCCACAACTCTAAATATATCACTTCCTTTGCTATTTTTTTTTTCTTTTGTATTTTCATCATCAAGTGGGAATCCTATTTCCATACAACATTTCTTCTGAAACTTAACATCACCATTTGATCTCTCCCTGCGACATATTTTAGAAAATTCATTATGGATAAATATCACCCTTTAAATGAAGGTCATAGACATTCTGTACTCATTGCATGTGTTATGATCCCATGCCATTAAATTTTCTTCTGAATTTGTTAAACTGACATAAATTATGCATTTTCTATCTAGCCTCTGCAGAATGATTTCCTCCAATCACATAATATTTGTAGTCAACACATTTTGATTTATCAAATTATTCCCTCGTAGGAACTTCCATTGGGTCAACAAGAACTAGGTAGCCAACCACATGTGCATATGGATTGTACCTAATCAATGCTTTCAAATTGTGAATATGCAAGTGATGCGGTTTTCTAATTTGATATTTTTCCTACCCTTCTATGGGTTTATAAAGTCGTTTCACATTCAAATGAAATGTGTGGCCATCATCAACTAAGGTTGTATTCCTCATTCTATTTCGAATGACATTTTGTGTTGTTTTAATAATACCATCCTCTAGATCAACACCTGGTGTTATTATTTCTCTGCTACCTTTAGGACTTTCACTATAATACTCTAAGCTAATGATGGCTTCTTGAACATTATCAAGATTTGTTTTCTTCCTCTTATGATTTAAATGTGTTTCATCTAAATCAATTATTTCTTCATAATCAATAGGAATAGACTCATCATCAACCATTTCTCTTTTTTGTTTATCTTGTTTGTTCTTTTTACGAGAAGGAGTTATAACCTCATTGGGACCAATCTCAACAAAATCTTCATTTGGAGTTTCCTCATTTTCAAATGTAACCCTTTTAGGATTTCTAAAATGCGGATTTTTCTTTCTTCTTTCATGTTCTTCTCTGTCTACTCTTGCAGGTTCAACCTCCATTACTTTCTGTTTCTTTTTCCTTCCTTCTTGTGTCTTTTCAATATGAAAATCGTTGATGACATCCATGATATCATTCTTTGTAGAGTAAATCCCCACTAACATATGTGAAAGTCGTTCAACAAAATTTTGTAAAAATAAAATATAACATTTTCATGTTAAATAAAATTAAAACATTACCATGATACTAAAAATGATAAATGACACAAAAATAGAAATAAAAAATTTACATTGCATTTCTCAATGTCATCAACGATGGATGCACATAATTTTGAAAAACATTCATTCTTATTATAATTGCTCAATTTGAAACAATATCTAAATTTGATATAAGTTCTCCTTTGTTTGACAAGTGCATAAACAATATCTATGGTTATCACCAAACATATATCTCGTAACAAGCCAAGTCATGATAATTTCCTTGCACATGTTCTAATTCTCCACAATACAACTATATATGATCTCCATTGTTTCCTTGCTTATCTTTAACAAAACAAGAATATTCTTGTTTGTTTTCACCTTCCACAGGTGTTAATCTATCATTTTTTTGCCTAACTATAACATCCCGCTCTGGCGCACTGAGCGAACTTATTCTTTGAGGACACTTGCTCACAAGTGATCCAGATTATTATGATATTAAAACATTGTCTTTGATTATGATGCGTTATGATAGATGATGTGATGTTTTACTGCATGGACATAGACAGGTGCTATTGACTCGGTTTTACTGAGTGTGTAGGGTTTTGGACCTTGAGGATGCAGAGGCATCGACGAAACCCTTGGACTTCGGATCGAGTCAGGGAGTGTGCTATTGGGGTTTGATTGTTTTACTGTGATTTTAGTACATTTGATTAGATGATATGATATGGACATGTCTGACATGATTGTTGATGATGTCGGCTGACGATAGCTTGTCAACCAGACTCACATATGGAGTAAAGGGGCCACACACGACTAACAGAGAGGTTGAGGGAGAGGTGTGGACAACAACCCTGCCACAACCTACTAGCACTCCCGCTGTGGCTCGAACTGTAGGTTAACGGTTACCTAGTTCGAGAGGACCCACGATGCTACGAGGGAAGACTACGACAGTCGCTCGCGATGATTCTAAGGGGCGCACAATAAGGCGGGGGCCTTATTCCTTAGAATCCCTTAGTCTCCCACAAGTTCACCTAGAGGAGTGGTGACTCCAGGGGTTATTGATGTCTACCAATCAATCAAGAGGCGAGTGGCACCCTTGGAGCACGTGGTGCATCCTGAAGGGCACGTCGCGCAAAAGAAACAAAGAGGCAAGTGGCACCCTTGGAGCACGTGGTGCATCCTAAAGGGCACGTCACGCAAAAGAACAGATGAGGCGAGTGGCACCCTTGGAGAACCTAGTGCATCCTGAAGGGCACGTCGCGTTGATGATGATAGAGGGTTGAACCTAGATGGCCCTAAGACATTTAACACAATAAGAAATTTTAAAACAACTCCCCTAATTAAATGTCACCCAGTTCAGGATCTAAGTCCTAAGTAAAAAAAAAACTTCGCTAGGGGTAAGATTTTGTCTACCCTTGAGAAGATATCTATATAAAATTTTAATAATACAATTTAAAATAAAAACCCTTTAAGTAATAATTTCGGTCTTCATAAATTTTTGGGGTAAAATGAAGAGAGTAAGAAATTAATTAAAAGCTGTCGTTTTTAATTAAAAGAAATTAATTAAGTAATAATTGCAACTGTCGTTTTTAGCTATAATAAAAAGGGGAAAGAGGGAAATTATAACATTTAGGAAACTAGGGAATGGGGTAACTTAAAAAGGGAAAGAGGGGAACTTATGATAAAAATATAGGTCAACTTAGTAAATAATATGCAATTAAGAACCTTCTAAATTGAACTAAATTAGCAACTTCTTTTTAGGGAAAGTATTTAAAACCTGTAAGTGAATCTAGGGACACCTAGGAGTAAATTTAGGAGTAACTCTAGGTGGGTGAGGGGAATGAGACAATTATTAATTTAAAGAAAATAATTATTGGAGGAAAGTGGGGGATGGACGACACTTGTACGAAGGAGAATTATTAGAAGATTTTTATTAAAACTTAAATTAAATGAGATTTAGGGAAGGTTTGGAAGTTCTAAAACTCTATAAAAAGAGAGGAAGGAGGAGGAAGTAAGGGATCGACTATTAGCGTAACGTTATGCTGCCAGATTAGTGACTTGACTGATTTACTTGTGTGGAGTTGGGATTTCCCAGCTCGGATAGGAGTGGTAGCTCAGCCTTGCGAGGCGAGCTGGGAGCTAGATGTACCATCTGGATATTGTGTGGCCCCTTTGCGGTCGAGGGGATAAGGGGGAAGCAGAGTACCCCTAGTGTTGGCTGGGAGGTACTAGTGTAGTCTCGACGGTCGGCGAGTAGTATTTGCACGGAGCGCGCGGACGACATTCAGAGCAGGCGAACAGGCAAAGGTACGCCCTTCGGTTGAATGTTAGACCATGTAGGATGTATGATTTAAATCTGTAGGTGTATTATTAGTGGTTGTAAATTGTTTCATTGTGCAGGGAACCCGTTCCTCTAACCTGCTCGATTTTGGATTAATTTGTATGTCTGAGCAATCTCTGGAAATTTTTGTGTCTGAAAATTTCTTATGACTGAAATTACATGCCTGAATTTTAAGACTAAATTTTTACATGTCTGAATCGATTTTTGGAATTATTAGGTTTAAATTTCTAAGTTTGAATTAACATATCTGAGTCATTGGGTTGAGCAAACACCATAGTAGTATTCACTTACCACCATAAAAGTCTGGGCGCATGTGAGTCCATTGCCTCTTGAATGCTTGATCTTAGAACTAAATTTATATGCCTGTTTCAATTCCTGAAGTTTTATGTCTGAAATTGACCGAATTTACCCGTCTGGAATGCATGTCATGATTAGAATTTGCATGTATTAATGCATTAAGGGTTTGAATCAACGGTAGTGCACCTTACGTTTAGAATTTGGGCAATGTAATTTATGTAGTGAAAAGTTTATGTAGTGTAACTTTTATGCTTGAAAATTTACGAATTTACATTTTATTTCCAGAACTAATTGTAATGCCTTTTGGGTTAGAATTGGCTTGTTGATCCTTGACTGAAATTGCTTGGCTAAAATGCAGTTTATGGTTAGAATTTACATGCCCAAATGCATCAAATGTCTGAATAACTAAAACGCATTTAGGTTAGAACAGGTTGGAATTCTTGAAGTCGCGCTATGTCTGGTCAACCATGCATAAGATGAGTTCGGAGGCACTGTTAGGATATGGGGGGTTCTATGTTGTGTTTTTTTCAAAACTTCTTACGCCTTTTTACCACAACCTCTAATTCTTCCAGCATTCCATCCTTCTAAAGGACGCATCATTGGAAGAAGGCGTATGTTAATTTTGGCAACGAAGTTTTTGACCGTGAATGCATTGCAACTTGATTCAAAAGCTTGATCCGAGGCTGTTTAAACTTGTTTCGTTTTGCCTGTAAATGTGATTGAAAACCTTTATTTCCGCCCCTGTAACTGTGTGGGAACCGTTCCTTTGCCTCTGCACCTGTATTAAAAACTACCTATTTTCGACCTTGCATTGAACATCTCACCTTCTCGCCTCTACAGAAGGTATTCGATCGTTTCCATGGAAAAGTTGTATGCGCCCTTCCCACTGTGATTGTGTAACCGGTTTACTGGAACATTACCTCGGCAAGTCGGGTGGAGTACGGTTGCGAGAGGGTTCTCTACGACGCTGCCAGGATCAATTACCAACTTGACAGGCCGAGATGATTATGGGTTCTGAAGGTTTCCTCTTGACAGTATTTTTGCAGAACCTTAAACATTGGACCCACCACTCCACCTGTTCGCCTTGCTATCTGGAAAAAAATATACACTCATAACCTTCACCAGGAAGACAATTTGAGATTTTAGATCACTGTAAACATATTATTAATGACGTGTTTATTCCCATAAAATGAATGATGTGTCTAGCTATTATTTGTTTTTGTTGACATGCATGCATAATGTAAGGAAGCACGTGTTTAATGGAAGGAAATTAATTGCTACGTATTCCAGAACTATTACACATGTCTAGGATAAAGTTGCCATCTGTTGGTTGCCATGCTGAATCTGGTTTTCTGATACTTGCCGAGCGAGTCAGTAGCCACTTTGTTAGCTGCCAATATGATTTCGTGAAGTCTGGCATGCGCTTTTAAGTTTCCCTTAATTCTGGCGGGCACTCATAACCGTTGGGTTCTTGCTGCCGATTGTTTTTATTCTTTTAAATTTGGCATGGGGATGGGCTGTTAAAATTCAACGTTATTGTTGATTCATAGTAATGTTAATGAAGGGTGTTGTTAATATTAATGCTAATGTTTAGGGTGCTGTTAAATTTCAAGGTTATGAATGTTTTATGGTAAATGTCAATGTCATGTAAGGTTTAATGACATTGCTAATGTTACGGTAATGTTAATACAGATATTATTTATGGAATAATGTGGAAACGTAATAATTTCCCTATGAATGGATCATCTGCTTGTTTCAATTGATTTAATGATTTCTGGAGATTAATAAACTTTTGTGTGTAGCTTCAAATAGCTTGAGAGATTTAATGATTTCTGGAGATTTTCATTTTAATCCATGTGTGTCCGAGTTATGTTAATGTGATCCCTTTGCCGCTAGAGAAAGAAGAGGGGGGGTAAACAAGAGGAATTTGGGTAAGATTGTTAAGAGGTACACAATATAATCCTTGGGATATTGTTATTTATACATATGTAATCACTGGAGTTTGATGTTAAAATCGATCACCTAAAACACATAATAATATGGTAGGGAAATTTGATTTAGATAGTGCTCTGATGACACTGTAACTCAAAATTGCGCTTATGATTGTTTTAAGGCTAAATTTAGATTGCACCTTTTTGATGAATTGCTTTTAGACATGTTATGATGGGCTTGTAACAGATGTTTATGTTGGAGATAAAAGTACTTCTTAAGATCTTCTTAGTTATTGCCATCATTTTTTATGTTAGTGTTAATGCTATACTATTGCGTCAAATGATTTTAGAATATTGCGCTAAGTATTGTTTATATTTATGGCGTTATTGCGTTAATTGTTGGTTCTTAATTATCGATCATTGATTTACAAATTCAGATTATTGCATTAATGTTACTGTGGATTTTTCATGAATGCGTTGAACGATCTTAGATTATTGCGTTAATTTTGATTTAGGTTGTAGACTAAATGTTAGTTACTGCGTTAAATGATAACTTGTAACTATACATTATTTTTACGATTATAACTAAAGATTAATTATATTGTTAAATGTTAAATCCAGTCAAGGTCGGACTTGCACAATAAGGTCCTTCAATGCTGAATTAGAGGGTACCTTGATGACAAATTATGATCTAAAGTTGCGCGATGGAATGGCCTTAGGACTATTGTAGATTGTAGTCCCTTATTTAATTTAATGTTGTACTGGGTCGTAAACTTTTGTGTGCTTGGTCTGCTTGCGTTGGGCGGGATGTAGATGCCTCCATGTTCCTCAGAACAATCGCCAGCCCTGAGACCTTAAATGGTTAAAATCGATGGGAACCTGGGCTTGAGAATTTCTTATGTGTCTTGGAGGTCCTAACCATTGCAGGGTAGGATGGGCGGGTAGTCAGTCTTATTATTTTGTCGGTTGATTGTTGTTCATTGCTGGCAGATGTTGGTGTGCATCTTAGAGCTTTATGTTGATATTGCAGTTGCATGCGTCATTATTAGTCGTCATGTGGCGGCGCAGAGTATAATATCCTATTACCCTTGTACACATGCACACACAAAAAAAATATTTGCAATTGATATAAGAGGTTTGTCGCCGTAACGAGGAGGATCGTTACATATGGTATCAGAGCGGGTTCAACCCGTGACTTGGGATCACTACGGCTTCCGTTGTTATGATTTGATTATACTGTTGCTAATTGAGTTGACTTGTGTGCGTGCAGGTAATCATGGTTAGAGGACGCCGTGGAGGGAGACTACAGGGTGCTAGGGGAGGAGGCACGACGCCTCCAGTAGCATCCACACCTGAGGGGTCTAACCATCATGGAGACGAGTAGGTTCTCGGACATGAGCAAATAACAATTGGCGATGTAGTCGAGATGATGAGATCTTTTCAGTGCATGTCCGAGGCATTGATCAGCCGCTTGGATAGAGATGAGGCCAGGGCGCCGACACCCACTGAGGTTCTGCCGCGCGCACTGACTGTTACTGGTAGCATTCACCGTGAACTCGAGAAGGTCAAATTTCCCGAGTTCTTTGGTGCCCCGGACGGCGCAGCCGCCGAGGCATGGTTGGAGAACATGGTGATGTGCTTCGCACTTCGCGATTATACCTCCAACATGAAGGTCCGCATGGCGGTATTTCAACTGATGGTGAGCATTCTTCTATGGTGGAAGACACTCCTACCACAGCTGAACATGGCCGTTGAAGACGTGTCTTGGGAATTGTTCGAGAAATGGTTCCGAGAGAGGTACCTTTCAAAGGAATTCATTGAGCGTCAGCTCAATGAGTTCAACGCCTTACGACAGGGAGGTCGTACGGTGCCCGAGTACGAGGCACGCTTTATGGAGCTGCTCCGGTATGCTCCACACCTTAACACCGAGAAACTTAAGGTCAACAAGTTTGTATTCGGCCTTAACGGTAGCCTGCGTGCAAAGGTTAGGATTTTGATGTCTCAAACCTTGCACGATGCCGTCCAGAAGGCCCTCATAGCAGAGGAGGAACTTATCAGTGGGGGTCAGACCAAGACTCCAGCGAGACCAGCAGGGCAGGTCCCATCTAGAACACAGTTACACCAGACACTCGCGAGACATACGCCGGGATATTGTGGCTTCCAGAGGGGATCCACTTTCACTACACCCTGATGACCACCGTCTCAGCAGCGGACACCTTATCGGGGACCACAACATCAGCAGCAACATCGCCCGCAACAGCAACAGTTTAGGCCTGTTCAGCAGAACAGACCAGGGTTCCAGGCCGGTGGGTCGTCACTTCTACTTTGGGTACCAGGACTACTGGTCTGAAGAAGGGGTGTTGGACGTGTGGGGAGCCACACCACCAACGCGACTGTCCTGTGGAGAGGACCAGAACGTTCAGACCAGCCGAACCCACTACAGTGGGAGATATGGGCAAGGCCCATCGGATTCACGCAACAGTGAATAACTACCAGGCAGAGCATCAGTCGACTATGCTCGAGACAACAGGTACTGTCGCTGACTAGACCCTTAGTATTTTGATAGATCCCGGTGCTACTGAGAGTTTCATTTCCGGTGTAGCGCTAAAAAGGATTAAGGTAAAGGCAGTCGAACAAGATGAGTTTAGCTTCGTGGAGATGGCTTCTGGAGCCAAATAGAAGGTTGGAGGAAAGGTTACGGACTGTGCCCTTAACCTGGGAGAGTTTGTCACGAGGGCCAACCTGTATGTCACGATCTTAGGATCTTATGATGTTGTGATTGGTATGGATTGGTTGGAGTCGCATGAGGCGATACTCAACGGTAAGACAAAACGATTGAGCTTGGTCGATGACGAGGGACAGAGACGTGTGATTGTAGGATGGAACCAGGGAGTTTCCCTGAGCTTTGTCTCTTCCTTATAGTTACGGAAGAGTATGCGCAAGGGGTGCAAGCTTTATGCAATCCTTGCGCTAAACGAGAAGGGAGTAGCGGAAGGTATAGAACACCTTCCGGTGGTGAAGGAGTTTGCGGACGTATTTCTAGAGGAGTTACCTGGGATGCCACCGGAAAGGGAATTGGAGTTTACCATAGACCTGAAACCGGGGACCGAACCGATAGCAAGAACGCCTTCGGATGTCGACCCCGAAGTTGCAAGAGTTGAAAATGCAACTGAAGGAGTTGCTGGACCTAGGACTGATACGTCCTAGTGTGTCACCGTGGGGTGCACCTTTTATTTTCATATGAAAGAAGGACAAATCGTGGAGGCTTTGCATTGACTACCATCAAATGAACAAGGCTACGATCAATAATCAGTATCCCTTGCCAAGAATTGATGATCTATTCGATCAAATGAAGGGTGCGACGGTGTTCTCCAAGATCGATTTGCGATCAAGGTATCACCAGTTATAGATCAAGGAGGATGATGTCCCTAAGACGGCCTTTAAGACGAGGTTTGGACACTACGAGTTTACTGTTTTACCGTTTGGACTTACAAATTCCCCAGGGGTATTTATGAGTTTGATGAACGGGGTGTTCCGCGAGTACTTGGACAAGTTCGTCCAAGTATTCATTGATGATATTTTGATCTACTCTCGGACGATGGAGGAGCATGATGAGCACTTGCGCTCGGTACTACAGTGTCTGCGAGAGCACAAATTGTATGGGAAGTTGTCCAAATGCTCTTTTTATCAATCAAGGATTCACTACTTAGGGCATGTCATTTCTGGTGAAGGTATCGCCATGGATCCAGCCAAGGTCGAGGCTATTATGGAATGGCCTGCACCGACGAATGTCACGGAAGTGCGTAGATTTATGGGTTTAGCAGGATACTATCGATGGTTTGTCGAGGTATTTTTGAAGATAGCAAATCCGATCACAGAATTGCAGAAGAAAAACAAGAAGTTTGTTTGGACTGAGAAATGTGCGGAAGCATTTCGGAGGCTTAAGGAGTTGTTAACAACAACACTGATACTAAAGGTCCCTGACATGGACGTGGACTTCTTGGTATGCACTGACGCATCCAAGGAAGGCTTAGGCAGAGTCTTGATACAAGATGGACGAGTGATTGCTTACATTTCAAGGAAACTAAGAAGGCATGAGGAGAACTACGCGACGCACGATTTGGAGTTATTAGCCATCGTATATGCCTTGAAGGTTTTGAGACACTACCTTGTGGGATGCCGATTTGAACTAAAGACTGATCATTGTGGACTACAACACATTTTTACGCAAAGTGACTTGAACGCGCGACAATGACATTGGTCGGGATTGCTTAGCGAGTACGACTTTGAGATTACTTACATAAAGGGAACAATGAACCGAGTGGCGGATGCTTTGAGTCGGAGGCCACGCATCTTTTCGGTGTTGCCTCTTCAGACGAATCTATGTGAAAATATTCTGACTTTACAATGTGACGACGACTGGTACAAAGAGGTCGAGGGTTTTATCGGACAAAACACAATGATGGTACCACGATTTGAGGGATTTTCATTTGATAGCGATGGTTTATTGAGGTTTAAAAGTCGGATTTATGTACTGCCAAATGATGAGTTGAGGATGTTGATCCTGAGCGAGGCTCATAGAGCAGTTTACATGGCTCACCCGGGAGTCACGAAGATGAGGGCAGACCTTAAACTTTTATTCTTCTGGAAGGGAATGAAGACCAACATAGTCAATTATGTGGCCAGATGTCTAGAGTGTCAGCAGGTAAAGGATGAACATAGACACCCAACAGGATTACTAAAACCACACGCTATTCCAGAATAGAAATGGGAGGTTATTTCGATGGATTTTATTGTTGGATTGCCACTGATGGCAAGGAGACACGACTCGATTTTCATAGTATTAGACACTTTGACGAAGAGTGCTCACTTTATTCCTATGCATATGACGTATCAGGCACCTGACATAGCTAGAGTTTTTGTCAATGATATTGTGAGGCTGCATGGTGTGCCTAAGGGGATTATATCTGATCGAGGATCGGTGTTTACTAGATGATTTTGGACGAGTTTCCAAGAGGCCTTGGGAACCCAACTTAACTTTAGTACTGCGTATCACCCAGAGACTGACGGGAAGACCGAACGAATGAACCAAACCTTGGAAGACATGTTGCGCATGTACGTGATGGACCAACAAAAGCGTTGGGAAGAATTCTTGCCACTAGTGGAGTTCGCTTACAACAACAGTTACCAGAGTACCATTAAGATGGCGCCTTTCGAGTTTCTTTACGGGCGACCATGTCAGACGCCCTTGAGTTGGGATCAGCTTGAGGATAGGGTCCTGGTGGGACCCGAAGCGATCCAAGAAATGGAAGAGCAAATGAAAACCATAAGACAAAGGATTAAAGAAGCGTAGGATCGACAGAAGAGTTATGCCGATGCGCACCGAGTCGACTGTAGTTACGAGGTCGGCGATCGAGTCTTCTTGCGGGTTAAACCACATAAGAGTTCGATCAAGTTTGGAAAGGGATCCAAACTCTCTCCTAGGTTCGTGGGACCTTTCGAGATTGTGGAGAGAAAGGGGCCTGTGGCCTATCGACTATCCTTGCCTGATTCTTTGAGGCATATGCACGATGTTTT
>ML783369.1:206875-230021 GCA_009831015.1 Picea engelmannii | reverse complement strand
CTTTTTGAGTTCTAATTAAAAAGGGGAAAGAGGGAAAATCTAAAATATTAGGAAACTAGGAAAAGAGGTAAACATAAAAAGGGAAAAAGAGAACATAAGGGAAAAAGCGGAAAGTCAAACTTAGTAAAGTATCTACCATTTAAAAGATTTCTAATTTAAACTGAACTAGTAATTTATTGGTGGGTAAAGTCATTAAAACCTGTAAGAGAATTTGATGACACCTAGGAGTGATTCTAGGAGTAACTCTAGGTGGGTGAGGGAAATAAAGATAATTAATTAATTAAAGAAATTAATTTATGGAGGAATGAAGGGGATGGGTGACACTTGTACGGGGAGAAATTTTTAGGAATTAAATTTTAAAAACTTAACTAAACAAGATTTTTGGAAAGTAAGGAACCACGAAACTCTATATAATGAAGGGAGGAGATGGAGGTTTGATCTTTGTTGTTTGCATAACGTTACGCTGCAGAAATAAATTCTTGACTGACTTAACTTGTGGGAGTTGGGATACCCAGCTTAGTGAGGAGTGGTAGCTCGGCCTTGCGAGGCGAGCTGAGAGCTAGTCGAAATCTCTGGATAGTGAGTGTGTGGCCCATTTGCGGCTCGAGGGGCTAAGGGGGAAGAAGAGTACCCCTAGCATTGGTTGGGAGGTACCGGTGAAGTCTCTACGGTCGGCGAGCAGGAGTTGCACAGAGCGCGTGGGACGTCATTCAGAGCGGACGATCAGACAATGGTACACTCTCTTAATTTTTGTATGGTAGACTGTATTAGGACTTATGCTTGGATATGCTTCTTTAATGGAGAAGTAAACTGATGTTTTTTTTAAATTGATGACTGAAACTTTCCTTAGCCTAGCTCGATGGTTGTTGACTCCAATGGCCTTCATTTTCCCGCATGTCTTGACCACCTTGCTGTGTTGATTGTGAACTTTGTGGTCGTTTAGCCTTTGTCCTTAGCTCACTAGTCCTCGCCTGAGAAGTCGGCTAGGAGCCTAATCTACGGTCATTGCCTTAGCGTTAAAAGACCTATGGATCTCAACGCCCTGCTTTTCTGTGCGAGGATGATGAGCAAAGGATGAACCTGTTAGTTGTCTACCCTTGATATTTGTCCCTGGTTGATTGTTGATTCCGCCATCTGGCAATGACCTCTGCGTGGGGATTATCTTGTGTCCTGGTTGGTTTTCTCTATGCCTTGACTGATAGAACCCCTGCAATCATTCCATGACCCTTTTCCATTGGATCCTTGCATCCTCTTACTGTGGTCTGTGCTGTATTGGGGTATTCTGGCAATGAAAAACGAAATGAATTCATCTCTGCATTTTACATTGGGTATTCTGGCAATGAAAAACGAAATGATTTATGGTCTGCATTTTTATTTTGGGTACTCTGGCAATGAGAAACAAAATGAATTCATCTCTGCATTTTACAGTGGGTATTCTGGCAATGAAAAACGAAATGAATTCATCTCTGCATTTTACATTGGGTATTCTGGCAATGAAAAACGAAATGATTTATGGTCTGCATTTTTATTTTGGGTATTCTGGCAATGAGAAATGAAATGAATTCATCTCTGCATTTTACACTGGGTATTCTAGCAATGAAAAATGAAATGAATTCATCTCTGCATTTTACATTGGGTATTCTGGCAATGAAAAACGAAATGATTCTGGTCTGCATTTTTATTTTGGGTATTCTGGCAATGAGAAATGAAATGAATTTATCTCTGCATTTTACATTGGGTATTCTGGCAATGAAAAACAAAATGAACTCATCTCTGCATTTTACATTGAGTATTTTGGCAATGAAAAACGAAATGATTTCTGGTCTGCATTTTTATTTTGTATTCTGGCGATGGAAAAGAGGAATTATTCTTGTCTGCATTTCGTTTTACCTTTGGGGTGATTTTGCTCTTGATGAAGACTGTGTTTTGCTTTAAAATTTTGCTGCCATTTGATTCCTATTAATGCCCACGTTTTTGCTTTTCAATTCATCAAATTTCTTGCTGTGAAAGACCACGATTTGGAAATTAAAAACAGACTGTGTTGCATGCTGAAATTACCCACGATTTTATCCATTTAAATCACAACTTTACTTGCCGGAATGACCACGTTTTTGATAATCAGAAGTTGACTGTGTTGCTGTAGAAATCATCCACGATTTTATCCATTTAAATTACAACTTTACTTGCCGGAATGACCACGTTTTTGATAATCAGAAGTTGACTGTGTTGCTGTAGAAATCACCCACGATTTTATCCATTTAAATCACAACTTTACTTGCTGGAGTGACCACGTTTTTGATAATCAGAAGTTCACTGTGTTGCTGTAGAAATCACCCACAATTTTATCCATTTAAATCACAACTTTACTTGTTGGAGTGACCACGTTTTGATAATTAGAAATTGACTGTGTTGCCGTCTTAATTGACCACGACTTGCCTTAATCATTGCTTGAGTTGTTGTTGACTGACCACGAGTTGGTCCTTCTGCAGTTTTGTTTGTCCCTTTTATCCTCCTTCACATTGAACGCATACCCAACGTTCTCTCTGCCAAGCGTTAATTACCATAACAATGTTACTGGCCATGTTGATTATTATGTTAACTGCAATAATAAATGTTATTTTGTTGCCTTATTAATTACTAGAATAATTGTTGCAGCATTGTTAATGGTTAGCAACCTCCTTTTTCTGTTAAAGGCCATGTTAATTGCAATATGAAATGCTATATTTTTGCCTTATTAATTGCCAGAACAATTGCTACAACAATGTTATTGGTCAGCAGATTCCTTCTATTGATTAAATGTCACATCGAGTTAAATAGTTAACAGTTATATAAATCGCCTGGTTATTGCGCTATGAATGGTTATGTTAACAGTCATACAAATTGTCTTGTTAATGTTATGTTAATTGTATGTTAACTAGAATGTTAAATGCTTTGTTATTGCTATATTACTTATTATGAAAACAGTCATGTAAACTATCTTGTTAATGCTATATTAATTGTCATGTAACTGCTATGATAATCACCTTGTTAAATTGCTACAACATTGTTAATAGTTAGTAGTTCCCTTCTCTATGATAGTAGATCGCTAGCATTGTTAGTTCGATCAATATAGCTAGACTACATGTTGAAATTTAATTTTTTATAAGTGCTAATGGTAGCATTCCACTTTAAGAATGTTAATGTTGTTATTCAAGTTTATGGCTAGTTGGATGGGGATTCAGATTAATATAGAATTGTCCATTTAGGTTGTAATAAATATTAAAATTTGTATGGTGAGTAAAGACTAGATTGCAAATTTTAGACTTGCTAATTTAATTGATGTTAGTTGGATTTATAGATATCGCCTAATTGGTAACTCAGACACATTAAATTGAGTCGTAATTCATGTTAAGTTTGGTTGATAACTCGTTGACTAATGGAATTTAAACTGGTTAATTGATCTATAATTAACGCCAATTTAAATCATAGATATTGACCTTTTAGCCTTTCTTAATAGTTGGGTTGTTGACGAAGTTGTTTTTAGCTTGTGCTTCCCGTTGAGGGTGTTGTTGTTCATTTTAATTAATGTTTGTACTTGGTTTTGTAAACATTTAATGTGCTTGGTTGCTCACTGTAAGGGTTCTAGTTACTTGTGAAATTAATTTTGGGTGCGTGGGGTTGTTAGGATGATTGTCCTTAGCTTAGTAGGCTTGGTTTGCTTATGTCGGACAGGATGTAGACACCTCCTTGTTCTTCAAAACAGTCGCCAGCCTTGAGACCTTAAATGGTCAAAATCGATGGGAACCTGGGCTTGAGTGTTGCTTATGTGTCTTGGAGGTCCTAACCATTTCAGGGTAGGACAGGTGGGTAGTCATTCTTATTCTTCATCGATTGAATGTCGTACATTGCTTCCAGGTGCTTGATGAGCTTTTATGTTAGGTCGTTATGTTTGTTGTGGCGTGAGTTGCATGCATTGTGTTCGTTGGCGTGTTGCGATGTTGAGTATAATGTCATAATTACCTTTCTACATATACTAAAAAAAATAAAAAAAAATTCACTTGTTATGTGAGGCTTGTTGTCATAACGGAATGGGAGGTTCGTTACAAACAACTAGAACGCTAGACAATCAATTTACTTACCCACTAAACATGCAAATCCAAAGCATATTACTACTACAATGTACTGTACAAAATGAAGAAAGCGTATCGTTTCCCGATCGCTTGCTTTGAGTTGTTGTCCTGCTCGTTCCATGCAACACCTGCTTGCCGACTGTCGAGACTTCATCGGTATCTCCCAGCCAATTCTAGGGGTACTCTTCTTCCCTCGTAGCACCCCGAGCCGCAAAGGGGCCATGCATGCTAACCGAAGAATCAACTAGATCCAAGCTCGCCTCGCAAGGCCGAGCTACCACTCCTCACAGAGCTGGGTATCCCAACTCCCACAAGCTAAGTCATTCAAGTAGAGATTTCTGCAGCGTAACGTTACACAAACATAATAGATCCTTCATCCTTCTCCTCCCTTCAATATATAGAGTTTCGAAGTCCCTTACTTTCCCAAATTCCATTTTATTTAAAGTTTAACAAATTAATTCATAAAAATTCCTCCCCGTACATGTGTCACCCATCCCCTTCTTTCCTCCATAAATTTATTTCTTTAATTAATTAATTACCCTTATTTCCCTCACCCACTTAGATTCACTCCTAGAATCGCTCCTAGGTGTCTCCAAATTCTCTTACAGGTTTTAATGACTTTCCCCATTATTAATTTGCTAGTTTAGTTTAAAATTAGAAAGTTCTTAAATGGTAGATACCTTACTAATTTTGACTTTCTGCTTTTTCCCTTGTGTTTCCCTTTTCTTTTTATGTTTCGCTAGTTTCCTAATTATTCTAGATTTCCCTCTTTCCCCTTTTCATTTAGAACTCAATTTGGTAGGTGTAGAAATCAACTTTTAATTATCATAATATAATATATATATATATATATGTAGATTCTCCCCCCCCCCTCTCTTTTTTTTTATAAAGGATAGAGAAAATTCCGCCACTAGTAAATTAGACCTAGGCTTTAATTTTCGTGGGCGACATTTTATTAGGGAATTTGTTTTAAAAATTTATCATCATGTTATTAGCCCTAAGGCCATATGGGTTCATTCATTTATCATTAATAACACAACGTGCCCTTTAGGATGCACTAGGTGCTCCAAGGGTGCCACTCGCCTCACCTGTTTCCCATTCGTGAGGTGCTCTTTAGAACACACTATGTGCTCTAAGGGTGACACTAGCCTCTTTCCATTTTTCTTGCGAGACGTGCCCTTCAGGACGCACCACATGCTCCAAGGGTGCCACTCGCTTCTTGACTGACTTGGTAGACATCAAAAACCCCTGGAGTCAATACTCCGCCAGGTGAACTTGTGGGAGACTAAGGGCCTCTAAGGAATAAGGCCCCCGCCTTATTGCGCTCCCCTTAGAATCATCGTGAGCGACTGTCGCAGTCTTCCCTCATGGCATCGTGGGTCCTCTCGAACTAGGTAAACGTTAACCTACAATTCGAGCCATGACGAGAGTGCTAGTAGCCTGTGGCAGGGCTGTTGTCCACACCTCTCCCTCAACCTCTCTGGTAGTCATGCATGACCCCTTTACTCCACATGTGAGTCTAGTCAACAAGCTATCGTCAGCTTGCATCATCAATGAATCATGTAAGAATATATCCATACCATATCATCTAATCAGATGCACTAATATCACATATAAAACAATCAAACCCCAATGGTACACTCCCCGACTCGATCCGAAGTCCAAGGGGTTCCATCGATGCCTCTGCATCCTCGAGTTCCAAGATCCTGCACACTCAGTAAAACCGAGTCAATAGCACCTGTCTATGTCAATGTAGTAAAACAACATGGCATCAACCCATAACGTCTCATAATCAAAATCAAATGTTTAATAGTATAGTAATCCGGATCACTTGCGAGAAAGTGTCCTCAAAGAATAAGTTCGCTCAGTGTGCAAGAGCGAGATGTTACATACACCCCCTCTTGGTCTAAATTTCGTTCCAAATTTTCATAGTACAAGTGCCAAAAATTTGTATCACAGTATCATAAGTCTATCTATCAAACAAAAATGGAAACTGCTGGCGCATATCATATGCGTCCTCCCAGGTCGTCGAGTGCAGACTATAGTTGTCCCACTGGACCTTGACCTACTCTGTCGTTCGACGCCGTAGTTGTCGAATGCGATGATCCAATATGCGGATCGGATTAGCCGTGAGCGCCCCCTTGTCTGATACCTGCAAGGAACTCATGTCAATAGCATGTGTAGGAACACTAATATAATGTCTCAAAACAGATACATGAAAAACATCGTGCATACGCCTCAAAGAATCAGGCAAGGGTAGTCGATAGGACACATACCCCTTTCTCTCCACAATCTCGAAAGGTCCCACGAACCTAGGAGAGAGTTTAGCTCCTTTTCCAAACTTGATCGAGCTCTTATGTGGTTTAACCCGCAAGAAGACTCGATCGCCAATCTCATAACTGCGGTCGACACGGTGCGCATCGACATAACTCTTCTGCCGATCCTGCGCTTCTTTAATCCTTTGTCTTATTGTTTGCATTTTCTCTTCCATTTCTTGGATCGCTTCTGGTCCCACCAGGACCCTATCATCAAGCCGATCCCAACTCAAAGGCATCCAACATGGTCGCCTGTAAAGAAACTTGAAAGGCGCCATCTTAATGGTGCTTTGGTAACTATTGTTATAAGCGAATTCCACCAGTGGCAAGAATTCTTCCCAATGCTTTTGTTGGTCCATCACGTACATGCGCAACATGTCCTCCAAGGTCTAGTTCATTCATTCAGTCTGCCTGTCAGTCTCCGGGTAATATGCCATACTGAAGTTAAGTTGGGTTCCCAAGGCCTCTTGGAAACTCGTCCAAAATCGTCCAGTAAACACCGATCCACGATCGGATATAATCCTCTTAGGTACGCCATGCAGCCTCACAATCTCATTGATGAAAACTCTAGCTTTGTTAGGTGCCTGATACGTTGTATGCATAGGAATAAAGTGAGAAATCTTCGTTAGAGCGTCTACTACTACGAAAATCAAGTCGTGTCTCCTTGCCATTAGTGGCAATACAACAATAAAATCCATCGAAATAACCTCCCATTTCGATTACGAAACAACGTGTGGTTGTAGTAATCCTGCTGGGTGTCTATGTTCATCCTTCACCTGCTGACATTCTAGACATCTGGGCACATAGTTGACTATATCTTCCTTCATTCCCTTCCAAAAGAATAAGGGTTTAAGGTCTGCCCTCATCTTTGTGACTCCCGGGAGAGCCATGTAAACTACTCTATGAGCCTTGCTCAGGATCAAGCTCCTCAACTCCTCGTTCGGTGGTACGTAAATCTAACTTTTAAACCTCAATAAACTATTGTCATCAAATGAAAATCCTTCAAATTGTGGTACCATCATTGTGTTGTGTCCGATAAAACCCTCGACCTCTTTGTACCAGTCATTGTCTCGCTGTAAAGTTAGAATCTTTTCATGTAAATTCGTCTGAAGAGGCAACACCGAAAAGATGTGTGGTCTTCGACTCAATGCATCTGCCACCCGGTTCACTGTTCCTTTTATGTAAGTAATCTCGAAGTCGTACTCGCTAAGTAATTCCGACCAACGTCGTTGTTGCGCGTTCAGGTCGCTTTGCATAAAGATGTGTTGTAGTCCACAGTGGTCTATTTTTAGTTCAAATTTTCATCCAACAAGGCAGTGTCTCCAAACCTTCAAGGCATAAACGATGGCTAACAACTTCAAATCGTGCATCGCATAGTTCTCCACATGCCCTCTCAGTTTCCTCGAGATGTAAGCGATCACTCGACTGTCTTGCATAAAGAATCTGCCTAAGCCTTCCTTTGATGTGTCAGTGCATACCAGGAAGTCCGCGTCCATGTCAAGGACCTTTAGTATCGGTGCTGTTGTCAACAACTCCTTGAGCCTCCGAAATGATTCCGCACATTTCTCAGTCGAAACAAACTTCTGGTTTTTCTTCTGTAATTCCGTGATCGGATTTGCTATCTTCGAAAATCCCTTTACGAACCGTCAATAGTATTTTGCTAGACCCATGAAGATACGTACTTCTGTGACGTTCGTCGGCGCAGGCCATTCTATAATAGCCTCGACCTTGGCTGGATCCATGACGATACCTTCGCCGGAGATGACATGCCCTAAGTAGTGAATGTTCGATTGATAAAATGAGCATTTGGACAACTTCCCATACAATTTGTGCTCTCGTAAACACTGTAGTACCAAGAGTAAGTGCTTGTCATGCTCCTCCCTCGTCTGAGAGTAAATAAATATATAGTCAATGAATACTTGGACGAACTTGTCCAAGTACTCGCGGAACACCCCGTTCATCAAACTCATAAATACCCCTGGGGCGTTTGTCAGTCCAAATGGTAAAAAAATAAACTCATAATGTCCAAACCTCGTCTTAAAGGTGGTTTTAGGGACATCATCCTCCTTGATCCATAATTGGTGATACCATGATCGCAAATCGATATTTGAGAACATCGTCACACCCTTCATCTGATCGAACAAATCATCAATCCTCGGCAACAGATATTGATTCTTGATCATGGCCTTGTTCAATTGACGGTAGTCAATGCAGAGCCTCCACAACCCATCCTTATTTCGTATGAAAACAATAGGTGCACCCCACGGTGACACACTTGGACGTATCAGTCCCAGGTCCAGCAATTCCTTCAGTTGCATTCTCAACTCTTGTAACTCCGGGGTCGGCATTCGATAAGGTGTTCTAGCTATTGGTTCAGTTCCCGGTTTTAGGTCTATAGTAAACTCCAATTCCCTCTCCGGAGGCATCCCAGGTAACTCCTCTGGAAAGATGTCTGCAAACTCTCTCACCACAGGAAGGTGTTCTAGACCTTCCGCTACTCTCTTCTCGTCTAACGCAATGATCACATAAATCTTACATCCCTTGTGCATGCTCTTTCAAAGCTACAAGGAAGAGATGAACCTTAGGGAAACTCCCTGGTTCCGACCTACAATCACACATGTCTATCCCTCATCATCGACCAAGCTCAACCGTTTCATCTTATAGTTGAGTATCGCCTCATGTGATTCCAACTAGTCCATATCGATCACGACGTCATAAGATCCTAAGATCGTGACATACATGTTGGCCCTGGTGACAAAATATCCCAGGTTAAGGATATATCCCATAACCTTTCCTCCAACCTTTTGTTTGGCTCCTGAAGCCATCTCTACGAAGCTAAAATCATCTTGTTTGACTGCCTTTACCTTAATCCTTTTTAGCGCTGCACCAGAAATGAAACTCTCGGTAGCACCAGGATCTATCAAAATACTAAGGGTCTGGTCAATGATGGTACTTGTCATCTCGAGCACCGCCAAATGGTGCTTTGCCTGGCGATTATTCACCACTGCATGAATTCGATGGGCCTTGCCCAAATCTCCCACAGTAGTGGGTCCGACTGATCCAGATGCTCTAGTCCTCTCCACAGGGTAGTCACGCTGGTAGTGTGGCTCCCAACACGTCCAACACCCCTTCTTCGATCCAGTAGTCCTGGTACCCAAAGTAGAAGATGAGGGCCCAACGGCTTGGAATCCTGGTCTTTTCTGTTGAACAGGCCTATACTACTGTTGCTGATGTTGTGGTCTCTGATAAGCTGTCTGCTGCTGAGGCGTCATTCGCCGAGGTGTAGTGAAAGTGGGTCCTCTCGGGAAGCCACGATATCCGGGCGCATGTCTAGCTGGTGTCTGGTGCTGCTTCGCCCCAGATGACACCTGCCCTACCGGTCTCGCTGGAGTCCTGCTCTGACCCCCACTGATAAGCTCCTCCTCTGCTATGAGGGCCTTCTGGATGACATCGTGCAAGGTTTGAGGCATCATAATCCTAACCTTTGCACATATGCTCCCATTAAGGTCGAACAAAAACCTGTTGACCTTGAGTTTCTCAGTGTTAAGATGCAGAGCATACCGGAGAAACTCCATAAAATGGGCCTCGTACTCGGGCACCGTATGACCACCCTGTCGTAAGGTGTTGAACTCATTGAGCTGACGCTCAATGAATTCCTTTGATAGGTACCTCTCTCGGAACCGTTCCTCGAACAGTTCCCATGACACATCTTCGACGACCATGTTCAGCTATGGTAGGAGCGTCTTCCACCATAGAAGAGCGCTCCTTTTTAGTTGAAAGGCTGCCATGCGGACCTTCATGTTGGAGGTATAGTCGTGAAGTGAAAAACACATCGCCATATTCTCCAACCATGCCTCGACGGCTGCGTCGTCCGGGGCACCAAAGAACTCGGGAAATTTTACCTTCTTGGGTTCATAGTGAATGCTACCAATACCGACCGGACCACGTGGGGGACCCTCAGGGGGTGTCGATGCTCTGGCCTCATCTCTGTCCAAATGGTTGATTATTGCCTCAGACATCCGCTGAAAAGACCTCATCAAACCAACCACATCACCTACTAATATCTTCTCCTTCCCGACAACCCGTTTGTCTCCCTGGGGGTTAGACCCCTCACGCATGGATGTTATTGGAGGCATCACGCCTCCCCCCCTAGCACCTCATCATCTGCCTCCGTGGCATCCTATAACCATGATTACCTGAACGAGTACAAGTCAACTTAATTAGAAATAATTATAATCAAATCATATCAACAAAAGATGTAGTGATCCCAAGTCACGGGTTGAACCTCGCTCTGATACCATATGTAATGTCCCTAGCGTTACGGCCACGGGCGAGGCCAATTTTTTGTTTTTTTTTGTTTTTTTTATATCTAAGGGGCAAGAAGGCAACAATGAAAAAAGTTTGACCACACCACAGATGACGAACAGAAGCACGCAACCCAGGCAACATGCAACTACGAAACCACACACATGCACAAGGGCAACTGGGCAAAACAGACACAGAATAACCAGTAGTAACGACTAACTGCCCAACAAAACAAGACACACCTACAAGCTAAGGGACAACTTTCCCTTCCCGACATAACGACGTTGACGAACAAGAATATAAACTCAAGGCGCGCGAACCAATGCATGCGCCCAAGTCAACATACGATGCTCAGCCACACTCACATAGTAGGCACCGACTCCGACCAAGATATTATTCGTCGCTAACCAAATAACTCACTGTAGAAAATTATCCTGGCAATTAATATGGAAATAATATAGTAACACACAGGCAACACTTAAGACAAATTTGTATCCATTCCAGCAACCGCAGTCAACAATTTAAAGGGGCAAAAATGTGGTCACACAAGCAACAAGACGCAGTCACAGTTAATGGCGAAACGCTATGCCATACCTCAGTAAACACATGCTATAATTTAAGGAAACCTCGTGGGAATTTAACAATGACTCAATCCATCATTTTAATATAAAAACGTGGGCATTAACAACAGACTCAGTCAATCTTTTTGATAGCCAAAACGTGGGCGTTTAATCAACAAACTCAAACACAAATTTAAATGACCCAAAATAGTGGGCAATTAACAACATATCAGTCAATTTTTAAAGGTCAAAAGCATGGGCCTTCCACGACAATATCAGTCATTGAATAAATGACAAAATCGTGGTCAATCAACAACATATTAGTCAACCTTTAAAAGACAAAAACGTGGGCATTCCCAAGAATCCAATAGCAGTAAGTTTTTAATGCTTAACTCAGTCTTCAACAAGGGAAAAAATCTCCCCAGCAGTAAAACGAAATGCAGTCCAGAGAGGGGCGAATTGTCATGCAAGAGGTAATAAAAAAATAGAAATTCTTAAGTGCAAGACGCAGACTTAGAAATTTAATTGTTTTTCCATTGCCAGAATGCCAAATGTAAAAATGCAGGCATGAAGTCATTTCGTTTTTCCATTACCAGAATACCAAATAATAAAAAGAAGACATGAAATCATTTCGTTTTTCCATTGCCAGAATACCAAATATAAAAATGCAGGCATGAAGTTATTTCGTTTTTCCATTGCCAGAATACCAAATATAAAAAATGCAGACATTAAATCATTTCGTTTTTTCCATTGCCAGAATACCCAATATAACAAAATGTAGGCATGAAGTCATTTTGTTTTTCCATTGCCAGAATACCAAATATATAAAAAAAAATGCAGACATGAAATCATTTTGTTTTTCCATTACCAGAATACTCGATATAAAAAATGCAGGCATGAAGTCATTTCATTTTTCCATTGCCATAACACCAAATATAAAAAGCAGTCAGGGAATCAATTCATTTTTCCATTGCTTTAATACCAATACAACGCAGACAACAGTAAGAGAAACGCAAGGATCCAATGGGAAAAGTCATGGAAATGATAGCAGGGATGCTATGAGTCAAGGCACAGAGAAAAACCAACCGGGACGCAAGATAATCCATACGCAGAGGTCCTTTCCAGATGGCGAAATCAACAATCATCCAAGGACAAGAACGAAGGTAGACGGCTAACAGGAATGTCCTTCGCTCATCATCCATGCACATAAAAGCAGGGTGTTGAGATCCATAGGTGTATTAATGCTGAAGCGACGACCGTAGATCAGGCTCTTGGCCGAATGCTCAAGCGAGGAATGATGAGCTATGGACGAAGGGAAAAACAACCACAAACTTCACAGATCAATACACCCAAGGCGGTCAAGACATGTTGGGAATCAAAGGCCATGGGAGCCAATCAATCATCGAGCTAGGCTAAGGAAAATTCAGTCAACAACTAGAACGCTAGACAATCAATTTACTTACCCACTAAACATGAAGATCCAAAGCATATTACTGCTACAATGTACCATATGTTGGAGCCGCCTTTTTCAACTGGTTTAAATATAATTTCAATATCAAAGGTTTACCTTTAAACTATATTTTACTTCATGATCTCTACCCACTAAAAACCTTAGTAATCCTGACATGCGAAGTAGCGAGGGTCGTTATACTCCTAAGTCATTTCCTTTTAACCGTTAAACGATATTTTTTACTTTTATAAGCCTCGGGATATCGTGCTTTGGGAGTTACAAGTCACAAGGTTTCCAAGCCTCGATGCGCGAAGTCGCGAAACAACCTTGAAAGCTTACCCAGGTTAGCGTCGAGAGTAAAGTTCCTTAAACCTTAGTTAAGTGTTGTTGGGATTTTGCGTCTCGGCGATCGCTCTCCCCAAAAGTCTTACCTTCATAACTCCGATAGGCGAAGTTGCGAGATAGTTTCAAAAGTCACCCGGGTTAGTGTCAAGGGTAAGTCGTTCTAAACCATAGTTAAACACTGTCAAGGTTTCGCAACTCAGCTTTCACTCTTCCAAAGAACTTTACTTTTGTAGCCCCGAGTCGCGAAGTCGCGATATCAATTAAACACTGTCGGGGTTTCGCGACTCGACATTCACTCTTCCAAGAAACTTTACCTTCGTAGCCCCAAGTCACGAAGTCGCGATATCAGTTAAACAATGATTAATTAAACACTTAATCCGAATTACGTTTATGCTTAACTAGATCACATCATTGCGATCTCGGGTTTTAGGGGCTTGAAGGATATGAATGAAATCTCCTGATACGGCGAACACCGAAAGGGTGATTAAAGTTTAAAGTAAACCTAATTAAAGAAGCTAAGACAAATTAGTCAGTGCATTAATTCAAATATTAACGCGCACCATCTACGGTTTAAATTTAAATATTTTTGCGCCAACTCGTGTCACGACACGTCAAAATTTATAGCATTTATTTGAAGTGACAGGTGAAGATATTTGTTTTTATTGCTAAATCTTTCTCAAAAAATGATTCGACCGTTCTGTTCATAAGGACGTCGGGGTTTTAAATGGGAGAAATATAGAATTCTTTCTCTCATTGTTTCGAATTCCATTTCTATCCTGCGCAAAGAAGCTTTTCTCATGAGGATAATTTCTGTATGTATACACATTTTTACTGCAGGAGAGCTAAGTTAGAGTCCTCTATCATGGCCCCATGAAAAGCTTCCAAGGCGATTGCTGAGAGTTCAGGGCAAGGCTTAGATACTGTTTTCGATACTTCACCCCGAAGTGTTGATTCTGTAAGAACCTGGTCATACGTCTCCGAGGTTCTCCAGTCCGAATTGGTGAACTGTTCAGATGATTCTAGTGATAATGAGAAGCACGATTTGGCCACCAAATACAAAATCATCGTTCAATCAGAGATGCATAAGATAGCGGCCAGGCCACAACTCCTTCCATATTATGATATGATCTGATGGACATTAGATCATGTGGATATCTCGACCAGAACCATTATCAACGAGCAGAAGGTGACCATTGGGACTTTCAGACCAGAACATTTGCAGGTGATGTACCAATTGTCACCCACACCAAACTTCTCACACAACGTCGAGTTTCTGAAAAGTTTTAAGCAGAAAGAATGTGAGCAATACGGGAAAATCCTGTCTGATCTGATCAAAGATTGGGTCTTGCACCCCGCAAAGTTCAGGGCAGATGGTAATGAAGTTTATTCAATCTCTTCTTTGGAACCGCAATTCAAATACATAGCAATGATGACCTGTAGATTGTATGGGAGGGAGGACACCACACATTTCTTTCTCCCATGGGTGCCTCTGATTCATACAGTCGCTGAAGGATGTTCTTTCGACTGGGCCAAACTGTTGTCAGACAGTCTAACCAGTCGGATTACAGAATATCAGACGCAGAGGGCGAATGGGAAGGCTGCTTCATTCTTTATGTCCGCATACATCATGGACACCGTTTGTTTCATGACGCCTTTTCCCCTAATGATATGGAGCTGGACTCCATATGATGTTGAGCCTATCCATGTCTACCATTCAAAAATTTGGGAGGATAAGGCCACAGACTTCATATACAATATTTTCAATTGGGTAATGGTGTCGATGCATGTCACCATCTTCGGTAATCCACCGCCCAGGATTTTAGATAGCATCGCGACCAACTTGAGCAGCGTGGTTGACTGGTATGTAGAGGCAGAATTTTCATACATCAGCATTTTCAGCGCCTTTGTTCCTCCATATGCTCTACCATTATTTATACCAGATAGGTTAGTTTGTCGCGAAATCGCTAGGCAAGCCATGATTGGTGGCATAAGCAAAGAGCTTAAAGGATTTTCGAAAAAGGTGTGGCCACCTTTCCCCATTCATTTGAATACCTATTCTTTATTAGATTTCGAACACACAAAGGCCGAGGTAGCATCCTTAGAAGATATTAAATTCGTCCACATTGAGTTCAAGAAACACGACCCACACAAGGTCGTGAGTAATCACATGGCTAGTTGTGGCTTTAAATGATATGAACACGAGAATTCGCCTCATGATGATATTTTTCGAGGTGCGAGATCCTATGCAGAGGTCTTGAGTCGGGTACAAGACCTGTCGCCCGAAGAGATGGACAATTTTTTCAAATTCTAGGAACACTGGCGGAGCTGCCTTCCCCTAGTATTATAGGGTAAGAACTCGACGACCGCAGATGTATAGGAAACAAAAGCCAAGGGCTCCAAAGATTCAACACCTGACCAAGAAGAACACCAAGAAAAGAAGAAGCAAACTGGGGGCCCGAAACAGGAAGCCGAGACCCCCAACCCTACAAGCAAGCCAACCTCAGTTGTTACCTCGGGGAAATCATCCAAGAAGATCGACAGCCCCATCGTTTCTGTTACTCCCCTACAGTCCACAAAGGGGATCCCAGATGCAAGTTGGATTTTCAGCGAGGAACTAACGCCTATAACTGTGGAAGAGTTGCCTCCGAATGAATTTTTATTCGATAATAAGAGAAAGGCCGTTGTGAGACAAGAACTTTATCAAGAAGCAGGCAAGGTAGCCAAGAAATTTAAAATCCTTTCTGATGGCAGAGACACGAAGAAGCAAGAATTTGCAACTCAGATAGCAGGGACATTGGGGGATTTTGCTACAGCCAACCAATATTCTGTCGAGTCCCTAAAAGATCAGTTGAAGCAGAAAAATCGCTTGATAAAAAATTTGGAGGCTAAACTGGCTACAACAGAGGCAACTGCCAGAGATCAGGCGAATACAAGTATAGAGCAAGCTAGAGCAGTTGATCAAAAGGAAATCGAGCAGCTCAAAACCAACCTCAAACAAACACAACAGGTGGCCCAGACCAACCAATCACAGATAATCCAAGAAGAAAAATTGATAGAGCAGTTACAGGCTAAATTAAATTTCGCCGAAAGCTAGATGATAGATATCGAGATATTCCAATCCCAAGCCATAGAAATCTGAAAAAGAGTGTCGCCAGCTCAGCAAGATTTACTTACTAAAGTGGAAACTATTCAAAACCACTGCCAACTCATTGATCAAGTACTGGAAAACATCTCCTTCAGAGAAAAAGAAGCTGGGGCAGCTCGGGTCATTTTACAAGAGGCTGTTATATCCACGACAAAGAAGGAAACAAGCAGTAGATCCAGGCTTTCCATCCCAGAGTAGACCCGCGGTAACATCTTGCTGAAGACATGGGAGCGTAACATATTAGAAGGAAGACAACAAGCGAAAGAGGTAAGAAACTCTTGTGAAGAAACTTTCGGCTTCATAGATGGGGGTTTGTTGGATCTCAATAGTGAAAACAACACTAAGACACTGGGTCAGATTAATATAGCCAAACACGTGCTCAATATCAAGGAGAATGAGGAAAGAGAGTTGGCTGAAATATCACAGATAACCGAGACGGATATAATCCAAGTAGATAAATGGCTAATAAAACCAAGTGTACATTTATTTTCTATCAGCGCCGAAGACTGACAGGTAGAAGGAAAGATGCCACAATTAGTGAAGGATTATTACACTTTTGAGGCAAATAATCAAACAGAACCTTCCAGGTTGATAGTCCAGTTGGTGGAGAGGTGCATCACTTGCACCGAGCATGTGAAGGGGTAGGTTTCTGGTACCAAATAATGACATATGTCTTCCTGTTCAATTTTTAGAACCCGAAGTTCAAAGGAAGGAAGTTGCTCCATCCGCCCAAAAGAGGACAAAGACAAAGAATTGAAACACAAAAGTCTCCTTTTTGTAACCGAAAAAATTCCTGGAACGATTGAGATTCTAGTGTATAGAAATTTGTATAAATATGCACTTTGAAGAAAGATATAAGGTTGGACCTTTTTGGTCGATTGTAATAGAGACTATCTCCTTTTGAGAATTAATACAAAGCAATCTGAAGACTCCTGTTTCTGTCAAGACTGTGTTATGAGTTTGTTTCCTCTGTGATTTCATATTCAATTTCATTTCGCGTGTATATGTCTGATGAATGTTTCATTGCAATTTAGTAAAACCTCTACTGTGGTGATTAATTTTAAGTCGTCTATATCGTTCCCAACTTTTCCTCTGTATTGGCTATTAGCAGGTACAAGACCTGTGAACTCTTTAGATTTTCATATTTTATGCTTCGTCAGATTTCTTCTCATCTTTTTCTTGTTCTTTTTATAGGGCGAGATTCTCCCTTGATAGGAGCCTCGCATTATAGACAACTTAATGTTTTTCTCACATTTCACACACCATTTATTTAAAATAT
The DNA here is from genome assembly GCA_009831015.1 of Picea engelmannii. NCBI lineage: Eukaryota > Viridiplantae > Streptophyta > Pinopsida > Pinales > Pinaceae > Picea > Picea engelmannii. The sequence continues at coordinate 212,513 of ML783369.1, read as the reverse complement.
AACTCAGTTACGGGAAAAGGCCTTTGGTTTGCACTTTGTCTTTAATATTGGATTCAAAAGTTTTCTTTTATAAGATCAAATTGATACAGCATAAAAAACCTCGAACTCTCCTATAATTTTCCTGTTCCTCTATGACTGTCCCTGTTGTAAGGCAGCCTAATATTGAACCTGTCTTATCGGACCAAACCCATATTGCTTTAAACCTTTTCGATACCATACTTAAAACAACCACCACCCGGGTAGAACTTGAACGTTCATGGGCCGCAATTGAACGAGATATAAACATCCAGGAACAGTTGGAAGTGAGACAACGACAACTTGGAAATCAGCCTTAGCTTCCTTTCCCGAAGGTTGACTCTTCTCTCTTTTTTACGCTTTACTCACTTTCGGATGCCTAGACACTGTACTTTCTAAGCCTTAAGTATAGACTCCGGAACAACATCTTTCTGGTGCCGTTGCTGGGGACCGAAGTTACGAAACCTTTTTCCCAGGGAGAACGACATTTCTTGCAAGTTTCACCCTTTGATAGTGAACAAAGAGTGAACAACCTCTAAAGGATTTCCTTATCTTTCACTTGGCGACTCCACGTTTAAATAAGATGGCATCTGGTCGAAGGAATACCAGACAAAACCCGGAGGGTAAACAGACCACGCCCATTTCCGATCCCGAAAAAATACTGAAAGCTAGAGGTTCCTTTAAGCCAACCACTACAGTCTACCAGCTTAAGTACCCACAATCTAATACCAAGATTTCCTTAGAACCTTCAACTTCTCACAATCTCCTCCCTGAAACCATCAACCCAACTTTAACTCTCTCTGAGGTTAAAAGTGAAATCCATCCGACAACCTCTGGCGTACACAAAGGTAAAAACCCCGCAGTGAATTTATCAGAGATCGATATACCGCCGTCTCTTCAGTTAGATTTCACGACCCCACTAAGTCTCGAAGAGTACGCCATATAATCAGATTTCACACCCACGGGTTCCCCTGATTTTATCTCTTGCAAATCCGAGGAGCCAAGTCCTCGCATCCCTTTTCACCCGTCTTCACTTTTCTCGTCTCTCGAAGAAACTAGAAATTCGATTTTAGTCTTCCAGAACCCTCTATATAACACACCTTTTCCCTATTTGGTAGTACCGATGGTGGTCGCAGAAGGAGGAGGTGGAGTGGCTCCAGGAGGAGGAGCGGGAGGCCAAGGGCCTCCCACGCCTCCCAGAGTTTTCGCTAAAGTAGCTGCGAGATATGCACCTTTGGTCCTACCCATCCCTCTCCATGACCTTCCTGAAAATTACATAAAAAGCTTACCTAAATTTACAGGGGAAGGGAACTTGACCACAACCGAACATATAAACTTCTTTGATCAGTTCGTCGATATCCTAGGTCTCGAACACGAAGACGTATATTCGAGATTGTTTGTTTAGACTTTCAAAGGACAGGTACGAACCTGGTTTTGAAGTCTACTCGCAGTATCGATATTATCCTACGATGCCCTAGAAGACTCCTTTCTTAGACAATGGGGTGAAAGGAAAGACCATTTGTATTATTTGACAGAATTTGGCTCTTTAAAGAAAAAGACTTCGGAAACTGTTATGCAATTCATTCAAAGATTTAACAAGTTATATAATAAGATCCTAGTCGAAGTTAAACCATCCCTACCTGCAGCTAAGGTAACCTTTGCGGGAGCCTTCGAGCCAGATTTCGCACTTCTTTTGAGAGAAAGGAGGTGGGCTACCCTAACTCGAATGCAAGATGATGCCGTAGAAATTGAATCTAATATGATGGCTTCTAGAAAATTGAAAACCAAGGTAGAAATGGGAAATCGAGAAAACAAATGTTTTAGGGAACAAGTGGGACCCTCAGGGTCAAATAGATCCACAGACGACAAAATGGATGATATGGCTAGGATAATTAAGGAGTTATCGAATAAGATTTCCAGAATGGAGCTAGATCAATTCAAGGCCGATCCTTTCGTTAAAAGGGAATTCATAAGAAACCCCAATCCTCAAAATCAACAAAGGCATATTAAAAATGAAGATCAAAAAATTCAAACCCCTTTAAAAAATGAAAATTTTATAGGAGGAAATGACCTGCAAGATTTCGAAGATTTGTATGAAGATGTGACAAATTTGGGTGACGACTGCAACACAACCTTACTTAACTAAAGAAGATTATGAGAAGTCCTTAAACACACAACAACCATCAAATAAAGATGATGACATAAACAACACTGATTTCGTTGTATGTCAAGAAATGACCAATTTTATAATGGCTGAGGTCCAATCTAGGTATAACCTAAGGTCTAAGAACAAACCTGCGTCGACTCCTCAACCCAAGAAAATTATCTCTAGAGGTGAAGTATACGAGCCCGTCACAAAAGAGACCAAGACACCTAATAGAAGAATGAAAGGGGCAGACTCACTAGATCCCAAAGTAAAGGAGGTTAAGATCCAAACAAAGGAAACCAAGACAGTTGAAACACATATACCGGTAGATAAACTCACGGGTGATAAATCAACACAAACAAATAAATTAGAAAAGAAGGAGTCAGGGGTTACAACCAAATAATCAGACAAAGGTGGTGGAGGGTTCAACCTCGAAAATGAGATAAATAAGATAAAAATACCAATCCCTCTGGTGGAATTAGCGAAGAATCATGTATATCGGAAGCAGATGACCAAAGCAATAGGTTTTTCGGAGCTAGAAAGTCACTCTGACGTGATAAACTTGGAAGACGATAAGCCCAACATCACTTTTGGTCCACATTTTGAGGGTGCCAGAGACACCGTAGCTCCTTTCTATATCACTCTAAATGTGCATGATCGACTGTTGCATAACTGCATGCTAGACTCTGGAGCTTCACATAATGTGATGCCCAAAACTATTATGAATAGAATAGGCCTCGAGATCATCGGGCCTTATAAAGATCTCTACTCTTTCGATTCGGGAAGAGTTAAGTGCATGGGCATGATAAAATATTTAGTAGTCACCCTTGCACAGGTCCCAGTCAAAAGCGTCCTGATGGATGTAGTTATTGCTGATATACCCCCAAAGTATGGCTTACTGCTATCTAGGTCATGGGGAGACAAACTTGGGGGGGTCCCTTCAACTAGATATGACTTACGCCACAATTCATGTGTTTGGTGGACAACTTACTCGGTTATACAGGGAAACGAGGTTAGCCTACACAGTGAGCGATCCTCAGAATCCTAACAACTTTCCTGTTTATATTGTCGATCAAGATCTAGGAAATTGTATTTTGTCTTTTGATGATGGTATAGATAGTTGCACAGAAGAAAAATACATAGATGAGAAGGAATCCAGAAATATGAACGAAAATATGCATAGCACTGGGATTTGGAAAATGTTTTTTGATGGTGCCCTGTCATGTGAAGGAGCAAGTGCAGGAGTACCTTTTGTGGCACCTAAAAAAAAATTCGTTATCCCTTTCTCTTACAGGCTTCAGTGGGACATAGAATACACCAATAACTTCTGTGAGTATGAAGCCTTAGTCTTAGGGTTGGAAGCTGCCAGGAAGTTGAACATAAAGAACCTAGAATTTTACAGAGATGCATAGTTGATAGTGAAGCAGATAAATCGGGACTACCAGGCCAAGCACCCAAGATTGAGATCTTACAGAAATTGCGCCTGGGACCTTATGGAATTTTTTTTTTCTTTAGTAAAGGTACATTTCATCCCCAAGGCCAAAAACTAGCAAGGCGATTCACTGGCCAAAGTGGCTTCAACTTTTGTACCTCCCACCGCTTTCAAATTAAAGTACCACATAGAGGTAAGGCACAAACCATCCATACTGAACAATATACAACACTGGCAGATTTTCAAGGATGACGAACAGATTAGAAAGTTCCTGGAAATGGTAGGTGATTTCTCCGAAACCCACATTGACCAGGAGGACCAAAATGATCATACTTGGATTATGCAAGAGGGAGAGGAGCCTCAAGAGTTCCGAGAAAAAATTTCTAACCATCGCATGTTGGTTTTAAAGAATAATCAGATTCCAAAGGGACTAATCCCCTTAGAGAGACTTTTCGATCAGAATGACATGCCCTTAAAATCCACTCAGCAACCCGAACCAGAAGAGGTTGAAGACTGCGACGTAGGGACCAAAGAGGAGCCTAGGATGGTAAAAATATCAAAGTACCTTCCTCCTGAGGTAAAAAGAAAGTATAAAGACTTACTCGCGTGGTATAAATACATTTTTGCTTGGTCTTATGAAGAACTGAGAACCTACGACACCATTGTGATCGAACACAAGATACCCTTGAAGCCTGGTGTCAAACCCTTTAGACAAAAGCTTAGACAAATCAACCCTATCTTATTGCCTGTAGTCGAAAGGGAAGTTAAAAAGCTCTTAGACGCGAAAATAATAGTACCACTGAGATACTCCGATTGGGTAGCAAACCTGGTCCCGGTTAGAAAGAAGAATGGGGAGATTAGACTGTGTGTCAATTTTAGAAATCTAAATAAGTCATCCCTCAAAGACAACTACCCTCTACCCAAAATGGATCACGTATTAGAAAAGGTATTCGGGGCAAATAGTATGTCGATGATCGACGGGTTCTCTGGGTACAATCAAATTGTCGTAAATGAACATGATAAATAAAAAACAACCTTCACTACCCCTTGGGGTAAATTCATGTATGATAAGATGCCTTTCGGTCTAATGAATGAAGGTGCCACCTTCCAACTTGCTATGGATCTCGCTTTCATCGATGAAAGAGACAAGTTCGTGGTTATCTATCTCGATGATCTAACCGTTTTTTCTAAATCTGATGAAGATCATTTAATACATCTCAAGCAGACTTTTGAAAAATTCCGCAGGTTTGGTCTGTCTTTAAACCCCAAAAAGTCTCACTTTTCCATGCAAGAAGGTAAACTCCTGGGCCATATTGTGTCTCGAGATGGAATTAAAATTGATCCTAGCAGGGTTGAAGCTATAGACACAATAAATATTCCTAGAAATGTAAAGGAAAATCAGTCATTCTTAGGAAAGATAAATTTTTTGAGGAGGTTTATCCCAAACTTTGATGAAATTATGAAATTGATCATAGATATGTTAAAGAAAAACAGCGAAGTGAAATGGACAACAAAGGCCAAAGAATCGTTTGCACGCATCAAGAAGGTTATAAGCGAGGCACCTGTACTGGCAAGCCCTGACTATCTAAAGGATTTTATTATTTTCTCGTTCGCCTCCGAACATACAATTGTCGCGGTACTCCTCCAGAAAAATGAAGAAGGTTTCGAACAACCAATAGCCTTTTTAGAAAAAGTCTTAGAGACACAGAACTCAAATACGATATAATGGAAAAACAAGAATATGCTATGGTGAAGGCATTAAAGGCTTTCAGAACTTATGTGTTGCATTCCAAGATAATCGCGTACGTACCCACTAGCTCTGTAAAAGACATTTTGGTTCAGTCCGACAGTGATGGAAAAAGGGGATGGTGGCTCATTAAAATTCAAGAATTTGATCTAGAGATAAAACCGACGAGACTAGTAAAGGGTCAAGGTTTGGGTAAACTTTTAGCTGAATCAAATTTTAGAGCCCTCGGTATAAATGGCCTACAAAGAAGTGAAGAGGATGTGGACCTGAACGAGCTTGATGAGCAAACAAGTGCAAT
>ML783369.1:188336-206850 GCA_009831015.1 Picea engelmannii | reverse complement strand
GTGAATTATCCCCATCCAAAGTCAGGATGCTAAAACTGCATGCGGTCAAGTACTGTATATAGGAAAGTCAATTGTACTGGAAGGATCCACTTGGCTTCCTGTTGGTTTGTTTGGTTGAATCAGAAACAGAGAAGGTCATAAACGAATTTCATGAAGGGGTGTGCGGGGGACATCATGCTTGGAGGGTGACAACTTATAAGATCCTAAGGGCAGGGTATTATTGGCCAAAATTTTTCTCGGACGTCAATGCCAAAGTCAAAACCTGCAACCCTTTCCAATTGTTCGCAGGCAATCATAAACTCCCAGTGCTATTGTTAGTCCCGGTCAAAACAAAAGGCTCCTTTTCATCAGTGGGGACTAGATTTTATAGGCGAAATTAACCCCCTCTAGCGCTCAACACAAATGGATCCTGACTGCCACAGATTACTTCACTAAATGGGTGGAGGCTATTCCAACCAGAAGGGCAACAAATTCGATGGTGATAGATTTCCTAGAAGAAAACATTTTGTCTAGATTCGGTTGCCCCCGAAAGATAGTCACAGATAATGCCCAGACTTTTAAATCTATGGCTATGATCAGTTTTTGCCAAAAATACAATATCGTGCTCGACCATTCCACGACATATTACCCTCAAGGAAATGGACTGGCCGAGTCTTCCAACAAGTGTCTAATCAATGTAATTAAGAAAGTTTTGAACGAGAACAAAAAATCTTGGCACGTGCATTTGAAATATGCTTTATGGGCAAACTGGATAGGCACAAAAAAATCTATTGGCACCTCTCCTTTCCAAATGGTGTACGGGATTGACGTGGTATTACCCATAAACCTGACGCTTTTTGTAATGAAACTGTAGCAAGACGAGAAAGAAGAACCAAATCATGTCACAAGAAGGATAAACCAGCTGATCGAAGTACAACATCACAGGGTCGAAGTGGACGAAAGGTTGCAAAAATACCAAGACGACATGAAAACGTTATTTGACTGTAAGGCAAAAGACAGAGAGTTTCTCCCTGGCGATTTGGTCTTGAAATGGGATGCTAGAAAGGAATATTTGGCGAAACACGGTAAATTCGATCATATCTGGTACAAACCATTCAAAGTCGCAACTCCCGAAGGAAAAAATTCGTTTCTATTAGAAAACCTGGACGGTAAAATCTTCAACGCCCCTGTCAACGGGCGTTATTTAAAACACTATATGCAATAATTGGTTCCCAAAAATTTCCATTGTATATACTGGTTTGTATTTTCTTTCTATTTCATAATTTATTTTGGGTAAGTCTACTTTCACCTCTAATTAATCAAGTCAGTGATTTTTGTAGAAGTAGAGATACAAAATTTTCAATACATTCAACTCTTTTAAAAGGCACTCTTCATGTTTACAGGATTTCGACTTGCAACCTAAACAAGTGAAAGGAGAAAACAGAAAGTCATATATCGAAGACTAAATTCGCCGAAAATAGGTGATAGAAAAGGTTTTCGGTCATTTTAAAATGGTAAGGCAAATGTATGAATTCCTGAGAATTTTATTTTTTAAATGAAGGTCTCCAAAGCGTTGTAATGGTCCCATAAATATAATGTTTTCGCTTGACTGTTATTAAAAGAGCAACTACTTGCTCTGGGTCCTAAGAATTTCACTTAAAATAAAGATAGGAGGTAGTTAAAATAAGCAAAGAAAGTAAAGCATCTCCGGAAAAAGGGTTTCAAGAGTCAGTTTTAATTTTTGACCCTTGTTTCTCAGTTTACAGATCTCTATCTGTCACCCTTCTTTCTATATTCATATTTACCTTCTTAAAAAGCCAAGCATCTTTCCAGGTTTGCATACATGGGGAAAAGAGATTACGTTTTAATTTTGAAAGTTGTAAAGCAGATTTTGGAAAGTAAGTTGGTCTTCACAACTCCTCAGTCTCTTACTAAACAAAGTTATGCGTAGGTTGATCCTGACTATTCTAGGTTTTTCAACAGTTTCGAAGGATTGAGTCTTGCTCGAAGAATGACCCATAGAATTAATCTTTCCCCTTTTCCCTGCGAGCTAAGGTGTTGTGAAAGTTAAGGGATGGTTGGTACCGAGTAATCAAGGTAAGTTGACAGACCTCCACTGCAAAATATTACACAAATATCACCCCTCATACAAACTGATTGCCCCCACTTCGTGTTCTAAAAAGTAAATTATAAGACAGATGGTGAAAGGAAATTCAGAAATGATTGCCCTCGTCTCAGCATTTAAATGCATAAATATTTTTCGAAGTGGTGAAAGGAAATTCAGTAAAAAGGGCCAGATAACTTCACCGGGGTACTGAATAGGCTCACTGGCATTGAATCATTATCTGAGATATCTGTAAGGTTGTTATACATGAATCTCACTCTACTCTGGTAGTCAACTTTCTCGAAACCAGATCTACATCCTAAGTTTAGACAAGGCTCCCCGATTAAAAACATGTAATAAACTTCGTTTGATGCAAGCCAAAAGCCACAAGATCTATTGGATTTCCTAGGACTGTTTTGATTGTCTTAAGGCAGACCTAAATTCAGTAACGAGAAAGAGAAAGTCATGAAAGGGGCTACAGCTAAGCTTGAAACACATTTGAGTGTTGAAAATCTTTTCATAAGTGAAAGACGAAATCTCTTCTTCCCTCTGTATCCCCTTTCCTTAAGCAAGTTTCGCAGAAGTAAAACCAATGACTCCATTCACCCAATACAGGCACGTAGTCTATTGTTCTTCCCGTATTGCAGGAAGACAAGATCCCTAGTTGGAGCCTATGTTGGAGCCGCCTTTTTCAACTAGTTTAAATGTAATTTTAATATCAAAGGTTGACCTTTAAACTAGATTTTACTTCGTAATATTTACCCACTAAAAACCTCAGTAATCCTGACATGCAAAGTAGCGAGGGTCGTTATACTCCTAAGTCATTTCCTTTTAACCATTAAGCGAGATTTTTTACTTTTATATGCCTCGGGATATCGCGCTTCGGGAGTTACAATTCACAAGGTTTCCAAGCCCCGATGCGCGAAGTCGCGAAACAACCTTGAAAGCTTACCCAAGTTAGCACTGAGAGTAAAGTTCCTTAAACCTTAGTTAATTGTTGTTGGGATTTCGCGTCTCGACGATCGCTCTCCCCAAAAGTCTTACCTTCATAACTCCGATAGGCAAAGTTGCGAGATAGTTTCAAAAGTCACCCAGGTTAGTGTCAAGGGTAATTCATTCTAAACCACAGTTAAACACTGTCGGAGTTTCACGACTCGGCTTTCACTCTTCCAAGGAACTTTACTTTTGTAGCCCCAAGTCGCGAAGTCGCGATATTAATTAAACACTGTCGGGGTTTCGTGACTCAGCATTCACTCTTCCAAGAAACTTTACCTTCGTATCCCTGAGTCGCGAAGTCGCGATATCAGTTAAACACTGATTAATTAAACACTTAATCCGAATTACGTTTCTGCTTAACCAGATCGCATCATCACGATCTCGGGTTTTAGGGGCTCGAAGAATATGAATGAAATCTCTCGATACGGCGAACACTGAAAGGGTTATTAAAGTTTAAAGTAAACCTAATTAAATAAGCTAAGCCAGATTAATCAGTGCATTAATTCAAATATTAACGCGCACCGTCTACGGTTTAAATTTAAATATTTTTGCGCCAACTCGTGTCACGACCTGTAAAAAATTATAGCATTTATTTGAAGTGACAGGTGAAGATATTTGTTTTTATTGCTAAATATTTCTCAAAAAACGATTCAACCGTTCTGTTCGTAATGACGTCGGGGTTTTAAATGGGAGAGATATATAATTCTTTCTCTCATTTTCGAATTCCATTTCTATCCTGCGCAAAGAAAACTTTCTCACCAGGCTGATTTTCGTATGTATACACATTTTTACTGCAGGAGAGCTAAGTCAGAGTCCTCTATCATGGCCCCACGAAAATATTCCAAGGCGATTGTTGAGAGTTCAGGGCAAGGCTTAGATACAATTTCTGATACTTCACCCCGAAGTGTTGATTTTTTCAGAACTTGGTCATACATCTCCGAGGTTCTCCAGTCTGAATTGGTGAACTGTTCAGATGATTCTAGTGATAATGAGAAGGACGATTTGGCCACCAAATACAAAATCGTTGTTCAATCAGAGATGCATAAGATAGCGGCCAGGCCACGACTCTTTCCATATTATGATATGATCCGATGGGCATTAGATCATGTGGATATCCCGACCAGAACCATTATCAGCAAGCAGAATGTGACCATTGGTACTTTCAGACCAGAACATTTGCAGGTGATGTACTAATTGTCACCCACACCAAATTTCTCACACAACGTCGAGTTTCTGGAAGGTTTTAAGAAGAAAGAATGCGAGCAATACAGCAGAAGCCTGTCTGATCTGATCAAAGATTGGGTCTCGCACCTCGTAAAGTTCAGGGAAGACGGTAACAGAGTTTATTCAATCTCTTCTTTGGAACCACAATTCAAATACATAGCAATGATGACCTGTACATTGTATGGGAGGGAGGACACCACACATTTCTTTCTCCCATGGGTGCCTCTGATTCATACAGTCGCTGAAGGATATTCTTTCGACTGGGCCAAACTGTTGTCAGACAGTCTAACTAGTTGGATTACAGAATATCGGACGAAGAGGGCGAATGGGAAGGCTGCTTCATTCTTTATGTCTGCATACATCATGGACGCTGTTTGTTTCATGATGCCTTTTCCCCTAATGAGCTGGAGCTGGACTCCATCTGATGCTGAGCCTATCCATGTCTACCATTCAAAAAATTGGGAGGATAAGGCCGCAGACTTCATATACGAGATTTTCAATTGGGTAATGGTGTCGATGCATGTCACCATCTTCAGTAATCCACCGCCCAAGATTTCAGATAGCATCGCGACCAACTTGAGAAGCGTGGCCAACTGGTACGTAGAGGCAGAATTTCCATACATCAAGGTTTTCAGCGCCTCTGTTCCTCCATATTCTCTACCATTATTTATATCAGATAGGCTGGTTTGTTGCGAAATCGCTAGGAAAACCATGATTGGTGGCATAAGCAAAGATCTTAAAGGATTTTCGAAAAAGGTGTGGCCACCTTTCCCCATTCATTTGAATATATATTCTTTATTAGATTTCAGACAAGCAAAGGCTGAGGCAGCATCCTTGGAAGATATTAAATTCGTCCACATTTAGTTCAAGAAACACGACCCACACAGGGTCGTGAGTAATCACATGGCTACTTGTGGCCTTAAAATATATGAACATGAGAATTCACCTCATGATGATATTTTTTGAGGTGCGAGATCCTATGCAGAGGTCTTGAGTCAGGTACAAGCCCTGTCGCCCGAAGAGATGGTCGATTTTTTCAAATTCCAGGAACACCGACGGAGCTGCCTTCCCCCAGTATTACAGGGTAAGAACCCGACGACCGCAGATGTACAACAAACGGAATCCAAGGGCTCGAAAGATTCAACACCTAACCAAGAAGAACACTAGGAAAAGAAGAAGAAAACCGGGGGCCCGAAACAGGAATCCGAGACCCCCAACCCTACAAGCAAGCCAACCTCGGTTGTTACCCCAGGGAAATCATCCAAGCAGATCGACAGACCCATCGTTTTTGTTACTCCCCTACAGTCCACAAAGGGGATCCCAGACGCAGGTTGGATTTTCGGTGAGGAATTAACGCCTATAATTGTGGAGGAGTTGTCTCTGAATGAATTTTTCTTCGATAAGAAGAGAAAGGCCGTTGTGAGACAATAACTTTATCAAGAAGCAGACAAGGTAGCCAAGAAATTTAAAATCCTTGCTGATGGAAGAGACATGAAGAAGCAATAATTTGTAACTCAGATAGTAGGGACATTGGGGGCTTTCACTACAGCCAACCAATATTCTGTCGAGTCCCTAAAAGATCAGTTGAAGCGGAAAAATCGCTTGATCAAAACTTTGGAGGCTAAACTGGCTACAGCAGAGGCAACTGCCAGAGATTAGGTGAATACAGGTATAGAGCAAGCTAGAGAAGCTGATCAAAAGGAAATCGAGCAGCTCAAAACCAACCTCGAACAAACACAGCAGGTGGCCCAGACTAGCCAATCACAGATAAGCCAGCAAGAAAAATTGATAGAGCAGCTACAGGCCAAATTAAATTTCTCCCAAAGACAAATGATAGATATCGAGATATTCCAATCCAAATCCATAGAAATCCGAAAAAGAGTGTCGATAGCTCAGCAATATTTACTTACTAAAGTGGAAACTATTCAAAACCACTGCCAACTTATTGATCAAGTACTGGAAAACATCTCCTTCAGAGAAAAAGAAGTTGGGGCAGCTCAGTTTGTTTTCCAAGAGGTTGTTATAGCCACAACAAAGAAGGAAACGGGCAGTAGTTCTAGGATTTCCATCCTAGAGCAGACCCACAGTAACATCTTGCTGAAGACATGGGAGTGTAACATATTAGAAGGAAGACAACAAGCTAAAGAGGTAAGAAACTCTTGTGAAGAAAATTTCGGCTTCATAGATGGGGGTTTGTTGGATCTCAATATTGAAAACAACACTGAGACACTGGGTCAGAATAATATAGCCAAACACCTGCTCAATATCAAGGAGAATGAGGAAAGAGAGTTGGATGAAATATCATAGATAACCCAGATGGATATAATCCAAGTAGATGAATGGCTAATAAAACCAAGTCTACATTTATGTTCTATCAGCGCCGAAGACCGACGGGTAGAAGGAAAGTTGCCACAATTAGTGAATGATTATTACACTTTTGAGGCAAATAATCAAACATAAACTTCCAGGTTGATAGTCCAGTTGGTGGAGAGGTGCGTCACTTGCACCGAGCATGCGAAGGGGTAGGTTTCCGGTACCAAATAATGACATATGTCTGCTTGTTCAATTTTTAGAACCCGAAGTTCAAAGGAAGGAAGTTGCTCCATCCGCCCGAAAGAGGACAAAGACAAAGAATTGAAATGCATAAGTCTCATTTTTTTAACCAAAAAAATTCCTGGAACGATTGAGATTCTAGTGTATAGAAATTTGTATAAATACGCACTTTGAAGAAATATATAAGGTTGGACCTTTGTGGTCGATTGTAATAGAGAATATCTCCTTTTGAGAATTAATACAAAGCAATCCGAAGACTCCTGATTCTATCAAGATTGTGTTATGAGTTTGTTTCCTCTGTGATTTCATATTCAATTTCATTTCGCTTATATATGTCTGATGAATGTTTTATTGCAATTTAGTAAAACCTCTACTGTGGTGATTAATTTTTATTCGTCTGTATCGTTCACATATTTTCCTCTGTATCGGCTATTAGCAGGTACAAGACCTGTGAACTCTTTAGATTTTCATATTTTATGCTTCGTCAGATTTCTTCTCATATTTTTCTTCTTCTGTTTATAGGGCGAGATTATCCCTTGATAGGAGCCTCACATTATAGAAAACTTAATGTTTTTCTCACATTTCACACACCATTTATTTAAAATATAACTCAGTTACGGGAAAGGCCTTTGGTTTTCACTTTGTCTTTAATATTGGATTCAAAAGTTCTCTTTTATAAGATCAAATTGATACATCATAAAAAACCTCGAACTCTCCTATAATTTTCTTGTTCCTCCATGACTGTCCCCGTTGTAAGACAACCTAATATTGAACCCAGCTTATCGGACCAAACCCATATCGCTTTAAACCTTTTCAATACTGTACTTAAAACAACCACCACTCGGGTAGAACTTGAACGTTCATGGGCCGCGATTGAACGGTATATAAACATCCAGGAACAGTTGGAAGCGAGACAACGACAAATTGGAAATCACCCTTAGCTTCCTTTCTCGAAGGTTGACTCTTCTCCCTTTTTTACCCTTTACTCACTTTCGAATGCCTAGACACTGTACTTTCTAAGCCTTAAGTACATACTCTGGAACAACATCATACAAAATGAAGAAAGCGTATTGTTGCTTGATCGCCCTCTTTGAGTTGATGCCCCGCTCGCTCCGTGCAACACCCGCTTATCGACTGTCGAGACTTCACCGATACCTCCCATCCAATTTTAGGGGTACTCTTCTTCCCCCTTAGCCCCTCGAGATGCAAAGGGGCCACACACACTAACCAGAGAATCAACTAGCTCCCAGCTCGCCTCGCAAGGCTGAGCTACCACTCCTCACCGAGCTGGGTATCCCAACTCCCACAAGCTAAGTCAGTCAAGTACATATTTTTGTAGCATAGCATTATGCAAACATAACACATCCTTCATCCTTCTCCTCCCTTCAATATACAGAGTTTTGAAGTCCTTTACTTTCCCAAATCCCATTTTATTTAAAGTTTAACAAATTAATTCATAAAAATTCCTCCCCGTACATGTGTCACCCATCCCCTTCTTTCCTCCATAAATTAATTTCTTTAATTAATTAATTACCCTTATTTCCCTCACCCACCTAGAGTCACTCCTAGAATCGCTCCTAGGTGTCCCCAAATTCTCTTACAGGTTTTAATGACTTTCCCCATTATTAATTTGCTATTTCAGTTTAAAATTAGAAAGTTCTTAAATGGTAGATACCTTACTAAGTTTGACTTTTTGCTTTTCCCCTTGTGTTTCCCTGTTATTTTTATGTTTCCCTCTTTTCCTAGTTTCCTAATTATTCTAGATTTCCCTCTTTCCCCTTTTCATTTAGAACTCAATTTGGTAGGTGTAGAAATTAACTTTTAGTTATCATAATATATATATATATAGAGAGAGAGATAGAGAGAGAGAGAGAGAGAGAGAGATTCTTTTCCCCCCCATTTTTTTTTATAAAGGATAGAGAAAATTCTGCCACTAGTAAATTAAACCTAGACTTTAATTTTCGTGGGTGACATTTTATTAGGGAATTTATTTTAAAAATTTCTCATCACGTTATTAGTCCTAAGGCCATCTGGGTTCATTCATTTATCATTAATAACACGACGTTCCCTTCAGGAAACACTAGGTACTCCAAGGGTGCCACTCGCCTCACCTGTTTCCCGTGTGCGACGTGCCCTTAAGGACGCACTATGTGCTCCAAGGGTGCCACTCGCCTCTTTCCATTTTTCTTGCGTGATGTGCCCTTCAAGACGCACCACATGCTCCAAGGGTGCCACTTGCCTCTTGACTGACTTGGTAGACATAAAAAACCCCTGGAGTCAATACTCCGCCAGGTGAACTTGTGGGAGACTAAAGGCCTCTAAGGAATAAGGCCCCCGCCTTATTGCACGCTCCTTAGAATCATCGTGAGCAACTATCGTAGTCTTCCCTCACGGCATCGTGGGTCCTCTCTAACTAGGTAAATGTTAACCTACAGTTCGAGCCACAACGAGAGTGCTAGTAGGCTGTGGAAGGGTTGTTGTCCACACCTCTCCCTCAACCTCTTTGGTAGTTGTGTGTGACCCCTTTACTCCACATGTGAGTCTAGTCGACAAGCTATCATCAACCTGCATCATCAATGAATCATGTCAGAATATATCCATACCATATCATCTAATAAGATGCACTAATATCACATATAAAACAATCAAACCCCAATGGTACACTCCCCGACTCGATTCAAATTCCAAGGGGTTCCATCGATGCCTCTGCATCCTCGAGGTCCAAGATCTTGCACACTCAGTAAAACAGAGTCAATAACACCTGTCTATGTCAATGCAATAAAACAACATGTCATCAACCCATACGTCTCATAATCAAAATCAAATGTTTAATAGTATAGTAATCCGGATCACTTGCGAGCAAGTGTCCTCAAAGCATAAGTTCACTCAGTGCGCAAGAGCGGGATGTTACATACACCCCCTCTTGGTCTAAACTTCATTCCGAAGTTTCACAGTACAAGTGCCGAAAATGTGTATCACAGTATCATAAGCCTATCTATCAAACAAAAATGGAAATTGTTGGCGCATATCATATGCGTCCTCCCAGATCGTCGAGTGCAGACTATAGTTGTCCCACTGGACCTTGACCTGCTCTACCGTTCGACGTTGTAGCTGTCGAATGTGATGATCCAATATGCGTATCGGCTCAGCCGTGAGTGCCCCCTCATTTGATACCTGCAAGGAAATCATGTCAATAACATGTGTAGTATCACTAATATAATGTCTCAAAATAGATACATGAAAAACATCGAGCATATGCCTCAAAGAATCAGGAAAGGCTAGTTGATAGGCCATGGGCCCCTTTCTGTCCACAATCTCTAAAGGTCCCACGAACCTAGGAGAGATTTTATCTCCTTTTCCAAACTTGATCGAGCTCTTATGCGGTTTAACCCGCAAGAAGACTCGATCGCCAACCTCATAACTACGGTTGAAACTGTGCGCATCAACATAAATCTTCTGTCGATCCTGCGCTTATTTAATCCTTTGTCTTATTGTTTGTATTTTCTCTTCCATTTCTTGGATCGCTTCAGGTCCCACCAAGACCCTATCCTCAAGCTTATCCCAACTCAAAGGCATCTGACACAGTCGCCCGTAAAGAAACTCGAAAGGTGCCATCTTAATGGTGCTTTGGTAACTGTTGTTATAAGCAAATTCCACCAGTGGAAATAATTCTTCCCAACGCTTTTGTTGGTCCATCATGTACATGTGCAACATGTCCTCCAAGTTCTGGTTCGTTCGTTCGGTCTCCACATCAGTCTCCAGGTGATACGCCGTACTGAAGTTAAGTTGGGTTCCTAAGGCCTCTTGGAAACTCGTCCAAAATAGTCCAATAAACACCGATCCATGATCGGATATAATCCTCTTAGGTACACCATGCAACCTCACAATCTCATTGATGAAAACTCTAGCTATGTCAGGTGCTTGATACGTTGTACACACAGGAATAAAGTGAGCACTCTTCGTCAGAGCGTCTACTACTACGAAAATCGAGTCATGTCTCCTTGTCGTTAGTGGCAATCCAATAATAAAATCCATCAAAATAACATCCCATTTCGATTCTGAAACAATGTGTGGCTGTAGTAATTCTGTTGGGTGTCTATGTTTAGCCTTCACCTGCTAACATTCTAGACATCTGGACACATAGTTGACTATATCTGCCTTCATTCCCTTCTAGAAGAATAAGGGTTTAAGGTCTTCCCTCATCTTCGTGACTCCCGGGTGAGCCATGTAAACTGCTCTATGAGCCTCACTCAGGATCAAGCTCCTCAACTCGTCGTTCGGTGGTACGTAAATCCAATTTTTAAACCTCAATAAACCATCGTCATCAAATGAAAATCCTTCAAATCTTGGTACTATCAATGTGTTTTGTCCGATAAAACCCTCGACCTCTTTGTACCAGTCATTGTCACGCTGTAAAGTTAGAATATTTTCACGTAGATTCGTCTGAAGAGGAAACACCGAAAATATGCGTGGTCTCCGACTCAATGCATCATCCACTCGGTTCACTGTTCCTTTTATTTAAGTAATCTCGAAGTCGTACTTGCTAAGTAATTCTGACCAACACTGTTGTTGCGTGTTCAGGTCGCTTTGCGTAAAGATGTGTTGTAGTCCACAGTGGTCCGTCTTTAGTTCAAATTTTCGTCTAGCAAGGTAGTGTCTCCAAACCTTCAAGGCATAAACGATGGGTAACAACTCCAAATCATTTGTCGCATAGTTCTCCTCATGCCTTCTCAGTTTCCTCGAGATGTAAGCGATCACTCGACTGTCTTGCATCAAGACTCCACCTAAGCCTTCCTTGGATGCGTCAGTGCATACTAGGAAGTCCGCGTCCATGTTAGGGACGTTTAGTATCGACGCTATTGTCAACAACTCCTTGAGCCTCCAAAATGATTCCGCGCATTTCTTGGTCCAAACAAACTTCTGGTTTTTCTTCTGTAATTCCGTGATCGGATTTTCTATCTTCAAAAATCCCTCGATGAACCATCGATAGTATATTGCTAGACCCATGAAGCTACGTACTTCTGTGACGTTCATTGGCGCAGGCCATTCCATAATAGCCTCGACATTGGCTAGATCCACGGGGATACCTTCGCCGGAGATGACATGCCCTAAGTAGTGAATCTTCGATTGATAAAATGAGCATTTGGAAAACTTCCCATACAATTTGTGCTCTCGCAAACACTGTAGTACCAAGCGTAAGTGTTCGTCATGCTCCTCTATCGTCCGAGAGTAAATCAATATATCTTCAATGAATACTTGGACGAACTTGTCCAAGTACTCGCGGAACACCCCGTTCATCAAACTCATAAATACCCCTGGGGCGTTTTTCAGTCCAAACGGTAAAACAATAAACTCGTAATGTCCAAACCTCATGTTAAAGGAAGTATTAGGGACATCCTCCTCCTTTATCCATAACTGGTGATACCCTGATCGCAAATAGATATTTGAGAACATCGTCACACCCTTTATTTGATCGAACAAATCATCAATCATCGACAACGGATATTGATTCTTGATCGTGGACTTGTTCAATTGACGGTAGTCAATGTAGATCCTCCACGACCCATCCTTCTTTCATATGAAAATAAAATGCACACCCCACGGTGACACACTTGGACGTATCAGTCCCAGGTCCAACAATTCCTTCAGTTGCATTCTCAACTCTTGTAACTCCGGGGTCGACATCCGATAAGGTGTTCTAGCTATCGGTTCATTTTCCGGTTTTAGGTCTATAGTAAACTCCAATTCCCTCTCCGGAGGCATCGAAGATAACTCCTCCGGAAAGATGTCTGCAAACTCTCTCATCACAGGAAGGTGTTCTAGACCTTCCGCTACTCCCTTCTCATTTAACGCAAGGATCACATAAAGATTACATCCATTGAGCATACTCTACTGAAGCTGCAAGGAAGAGATGAACCTCAGGGAAACTCCCTGGTTCTGGCCTACAATCACACGTCTCTGTCCCTCGTCATCAACCAAGCTCAATCGTTTCGTCTTACAGTTGAGTATCGCCTCATGTGATTCCAACCAGTCCATACCGATCACTACGTCATAATATCCTAAGATTGTGACGTACATGTTGGCCTTGGTGACAAACTCTCCCAGGTTAAGGATACAACCCGTAACCTTTCCTCCAACCTCTTTTTTGGCTCCCGAAGCCATCTCTACGAAGATAAACTCATCCTGTTTGACTTCCTTTACCTTAATCCATTTTAGCGTTGCACCAGAAATGAAACTCTCAGTAGCACCGGGATCTATCAAAATACTAAGGATCTGGTCAGCGACGGTACCTATCGTCTCAAGCACAGTAGACTGATGCTCTTCCTGGCGGTTATTCACCACTGCATGAATCCGATGGGCCTTGCCCAAATCTCCCACAGTAGTGGGTCCGACTGATCCAGATGCTCTAGTCCTCTCCATAGGGCATTCGCGGTGGTAGTGTGGCTCCCCACACGTCTAGTATTCTGTTTGTGTAATGTTACGCTGCAGAAATATCTAATTGACTGACTTATCTTGTGGGAGTTGGGATACCCAGCTCGGTGAGGAGTGGTAGCTTGGCCTTGCGAGGCGAGATGGGAGCTAGCTGATTCTCTGGTTAGCATACGTGGCCCCTTTGCAACTCGGGGGCTACGGGGGAAGAAGGGTACCCCTAGCATTGGCTGGGAGGTACCAGTGAAGTCTCGACGGTCGGCAAGTGGGTGTTGCACGGAGCGAGCGGGACATCAACATAGAGCAGGCGATCAGGCAACGATACGCTTTCTTCATTTTGTATGGTACATTGTAGTAGTAATATGCTTTGGATCTGCATGTTTAGTGGGTAAGTAAATTGATTTTCTAGTGTTCTAGTTGTTCACTGAATTTTCCTTAGCCTAGCTCGATGATTGATTGGCTCCCATGGCCTTTGATTCTCGGCATGTCTTGACTGCCTTGGGTGTATTGATTTGTGAAGTTTGTGGTTGTTTTTCCCTTCGTCCCTAGCTCATCAGTCCTCACTAGAGCAGTCGGCCAGGAGCCTGATCTATGGTCGTCTCTTCGACGTTAATATACCTATGGATATCAACCCCCTACTTTTCTGTGCGTGGATGATGAGCGAAGGATGTTACGCTGCAGAAATCTCTAGCTTGACATACTATAGTTCGCTTAGTGCGCAAGAGCGGGATGTTACAATGATGGTGATAAATGTAGTCAATAGTTTAATAGTAATGAAAATAATCAAAATGTAGTTCAAAGTGGAGACTATGATCAACGTTTAAATGATTGGGATGAAAAATTTTCTCCAAGTGAGGAGTTTCAAGGTACCGATGAATATTTCCAAGGCACTAATGAAAATGATGGAGAAATTCCCTCAAGTGGAAATTTTAAAAGTAGTGAAGATGATTATGACAATGGTGGACACTTTTCCCGAGTGAGGAATTTAAAGACAAAAATGTTGGTGATTATGAATTTCCTCCAAGTGAGGATTTTGAAGGTACTGATGAAGAGTTTCCTCCAAGTGAGGATTTCCAAGGCACAAATGAGGATGAAGAAGAATTTCCCCCAATTGGGGATTTTAAAAGTAATGATGATGATTATGACAATGATGGACAGTCTTTCTCGAATGAGGAATTTAAAAGAAGCAATGTTGGTGCTGGTGATTTCCCTCCAAGTGAGG
This sequence comes from Picea engelmannii, assembly GCA_009831015.1. Classification (NCBI taxonomy): domain Eukaryota; kingdom Viridiplantae; phylum Streptophyta; class Pinopsida; order Pinales; family Pinaceae; genus Picea; species Picea engelmannii. The sequence continues at coordinate 192,343 of ML783369.1, read as the reverse complement.
ATTTTCAAGGTACCAATGAGGATAATGAAGATTTTCCTCCAAGTGACGATTTTCAAGCCAGTAATGAGGATGATGAAGAATATCTCTCAAGTGGAGATTTTCAAAGTAGTGAAGATGATTACGCCATTGGTGGTCACTCTTTCCCGAGTGATAAATTAAAAAGAAACAATGTTGATGTTGATTTTCCTCCAAGTGAGGATTTTCGAGATACTGATGAAGGTTTTCAAGGCACTAAGAAAGATGGTGAAAATTTTCACTCAAGTGGGGATTTTGAAAGCAATGAAGATGATTATGTCAATGGTGGAAATAATGATGATGATGATTTTCCTCCAAATGATTATGTTGATGATGATGTTCTCAATCGTTCAACTACAACAAATGAAGGTGATCGACATTCTCTAGTTCAATCTCCTGACAATGTTTTGCTTGATACTCCTTGTGGTGATAAGGAAAATCATTCTAGTGAGGATGATGAAATAGTGGAGACATTGCAAAGAAACATTGTGTCTAGGACCATGATTAGACCTTTTATATCAATCCAATTCATTCTAGTTATACAAGGTCTAGGAAATAATTTCTCACTAAATCAATTTCCATAAGTGAATTGATTTCAAGTGAATGTTGTCAAAATAATTGTTTGAAAAGAATGGACTACATGTATGTCTTGAATAAAAGGAAGACATATTTGTCAATGAATAAGAGTATGCACAATTCATATTTGATGGGGTGCATGATATCCACCAATACAAGATATGATTATCGCATAGGGAATATTTTACTTTGCAAAAATGATTTCAAAAAAATTCGCTCAATTGGTAATCTTCGTCTATCAAGAATCCAGACAAGGTTGGAAAAATATCCATCATTTTATTCAAAGGTACATCATGGAAGAGAGAGTGGTTCATTCACAAAAACTACATTGTCATGGATGCGTGATTTCTTTTCAAAACACAGAGAGTGTATGCCAGATAGAGAGACAATACATATTCCAGATAATTTTTCAAGGAGGGAAATCTACAACTTGTACAAAGGATATGCTGAAGGTGTTGAAGGAAATGATAATTTTATTATATATGCATAGTTTACAAGAATATGGAAAAACAATTCAACAATGTCCGTATTCCTAAGAAGTCAAGGATGGGGATTTGTAGTATATGTGCTACTCTTAAATCAAGAAGAGATAAATCTAAAGGGGCAAAAAGAGGTATGTATTTACTTTATTTTTATTTTTAAATTGAATAGTTATCAACTATGAAAACATATGATCAATATTTTCATTTTATGTCATGTGCAGATTCCATAGTCAAAGCACTTCAAGAAAATCAGAATCAACAATCAAGTGAAATACAAAAGTTGAACAAACATCGGAAGAAGTGTTATGATGCTCCAAACAAATATTTAGGTATGAGAATTGATGGCATGGACCAGAAGAAAACACTTCTACTACCACATTTTGTTCGTACACCCAAAAAATTACAAGAAGAGAATTTCATTCAGTTTCACTTGGTTGGTTATGGTTTTCAATGGAAAAATGTGTCCAAGGGTTTAATTCACAGCTCCAAATATTCATAATGATGCAAATCTAACCATCACCATAATTCATCATGTGCTCACTCACTGGTCTGGAGATATTCCTCAAGTTCTCTATCTACAGTTGGACAACACTAGTCGTGAAAATAAAAATCAAATTGTGTTTGGATATCTAAGCATGCTTGTTGAAATGGGAATCTTTCAAAAAGTGAAAGTTGGTTTCTTTCTTGTTGAACACACTCATGATCATATCGATCAAATGTTCAGTCGTTTTTCAGTAACATTCAAGAGCAAAAATGTTGGAAGTCTACCATCATTGATTGAATTTATTAAGAAAGCATACATTCCAGAGCTTGTTTTTCATATATTAGAAGAAACTGTTGGCATGTGAAGATTTATTTAGGGATCGCATCATGAAGATAAATGTATTGAGCAGCTTAATGACATTAGCTTCCAACATCAATTTTGTTTCAAAAAAATTGATGGGAAAACACTTATATGAGGAAAGAAGTATTCAACTACTACAGAATGGGGGCCTTCATCAAGTTTATCATTTTTGAAGTTCATTCCATATCATCCAATATTTACATCAAAGTTATTATTTTTACAGTCAGTTGTTGAAATCCATAATGCACAGAGGCGTAACAGAGATGTAGATTATTCTGAATGCCTGAAAGAAATTAAAAAGTCCATTAAGGATACATATGAATACTTTGATGTTGTTGATTCTGTTTGGTGGGAGTATTTTTTCAATAGTCAAAGTGACATAATTTCAAGCTCAACAAATGAAGATACAATGTTGAGGACTCCATTTCATTGGCCACAAAATATGCCAAACGAATCTGAAGAAACAAACATTGTTGAAGTTCAACAAGAATATCAAGGTGCTATTGAGTTTACACAAGTAGAGGAAAGAGAAATGCATATTGGTTCACGAAGGTCGTGTGCACAACGTGAAGACATGGAAGACCTTTACAGGGGTTCAGTACAAGATATTACAGAGGGTAGCATGATTGCAATTTTAGCGACTGAAGATTCACATGGTTATCCATTATGGATAGGAAAGGTTATAAAGATTGAGAAAGAAAATGATGATGTTATTGCAATTTAAGTGCATTGGTATGCAACAAGTACACACCCATTCAACAGCGTGTACAAGCCAGAGATGGTGGTTGAGAAACATGTCAATAGAAAAAGAAAAAGAAAGGATCAAAATACAACTCGTCATCGCACTAACCTCTTAAAATTAGATGATGTTGACATACTTGTTTATGACTTCAATTTGACAAAGAGAAGAACTCTGGATAGGAAAGGTTATAAAGATTGAGAAAGAAAATGATGATGTTATTGCAATTGAAGTGCATTGGTATGCAACAAGTACACACCCATTCAATAGTGTGTACAAGCCAGAGATGTTGGTTGAGAAACATGTCAATAGAAAGAGAAAAAGAAAGGGTCAAAATACAACTCGTCGTCGCACTAACCTCTTAAAATTAGATGATGTTGACATACTTGTTTATGACTTCAATTTGACAAAGAGAAGAACTCTTCGCTCCAAGACAACAAATATTATCAAGAGGTTGATGCCACAAGAAATAAATGCAATATGGGAGTCTGCTGAACCTAGCTGTAGATCTAAAAGGCATTTGACATCTGAAATGTTGGGCATGCATGTAGACTTAGATGGTGCATTCATCGACAATAGAGAAGAGTATGGATTATCTACATCTTCATCCAAACATTCATCTGAAGACAATGTAGACTCTGATGGTATTTCAAAAACCATGAGTCAATATGAATAAGTGTATGAAACATTTTATGCATTTTTTATCCATATGATGCTTGTATTGTAACTAGAAATGAGCATTGAACTTACATATGATCTTACATGAAGTTATGAAACTTTTGTTATGTTTTATGAATGATATGTTTTTTATTATGGATAATATAATAAAATTTCTTAGCTCATATGTTTTGAATATGGACAATATAACAATACTTTTAAGAAATTATTTATGTTTCATTCAATGTAACTTGTATTTAATTTTTTATTATTGTAAGTAAAAAAATTATTAAAAAGTGACGTTGAATTTTTAAAGTATATTGTAATATTTTCATGGAATTATGTATTACATTGTGCTTTGCATGATAATAAGATTTAAAAAGTAAACATTTAAGGGTTGATTTTATGATTTTGTTTATAGTAATGATGAGTTCTTTTACTACATTATAAAAATGTGTCATTTTCATACCCCAATTTTAGAATGGGTGTTACTGGTAGAAGTACTTTTCAATTTGATGGTTGATTTTGAGGTTTTGGTTTTAATGGTACCAAGTGATAAAAATACAATTTCAAATGATCTCAAATTTTAACGTTTTGAAAAGAAAAGAAAAGAAAATAATATATATATATATATATATATATATATATATATATATATATATATATATATATATATATATATATATATATATAT
>ML783369.1:178134-188228 GCA_009831015.1 Picea engelmannii | reverse complement strand
AATATATATATATATATATATATATATATATATATATATATATATATATATATATATATATATATATATATATATAGGTGTTGATTTTAAGGTTTTTTTGAGCTACTGTCTGAGTTTTGAAGGCCATGTTTGAAAAATGTTGTAATTTTGACCCCGTTTAAAAAAATGGTGCTACCAATAGCACCACTTTTTTATTTGAGGGTTGATTTTGATGTTTTTTATGCAAAAATATGGGGGTTTTGGGATAGATTTCTCTTTTTGAGGTTACAGTTCTCATTAATTCGATAACTATGCTCTGAGGGTTTTGGGATATTTCAATGGTATTAGAGTCTTCTTCCCGCCAGCCTGTGAAGAAGCATAACTCATGATCCCATGATTCTGGGAACAAGTGAAGCATACCGAGAGGACCGAGGTCACATCGGGGACGAGTGCATTCAGTACCATAGGGGTCACAAAAGAGACAAAAGGGACATGAACAAGAGGGAATACTCTCCCTTCCACATTTAGTCATATACAATGCCAGAGGTAGAGGACAGAGACAGGGATCATATCAGTTCTGAGACAAAGGTAGAATTAGAAAATACTATGGTTGACAAGAATGAGACACCAGAGGGCAAGAGGAAAGGCCCCGAGACGTCGATTGACAGTACCCAGGCCATATTAAATGATTTTTCCAGAGGGCAACCAAACATGATGAGTGAGTGGTTTCGAGGGACACTAGGGAGGTGGAGCTAGTGGTTTCAGTGGGTTCCAGTCACCCGTTCGTACCTATACATCAACATGGAGGATTCCTCGACCTTTATATCCTCATTTCCAGGGGGGACAACATATGGGGCAACCTAGACAACCGAGACAGGGGAGGATAAGGTCGCAAGATCCTTTTGCGAAGTATAGAAGAGACTACTTGGAATTAGGGCTAGATTTCCATGCTAATATGAGATTTATGGACTATTGTTCAATTAGATATCAAAATAGGCCTAGGGAGACACGGAGAGGAAATATGCAGACCCAAAACATGGACTTTATCAATAAGGTGGGGAAAATAAACATTCCTACTTTTGATGATTCATCCTGATGTTAAGCTCATGCATTGGTACAAAATTTTGATACATATCCTGATGATGGAGTTTGAAGTTATCAACTTTGCTACCTTACAATTGGAGGGGGAGGCCCACGAGTGGTGGTATCATGAACTAGTGACCTTAGGTCACAACCACATTACATCTTATTTGGATTTCATCAAGTAGTTGATGGATATGTTTGACAGGAGGGATCCAGAACTCCAATTCATGGATTTGACATAGTTGAGACATACCAGGTCAGTCGAATCATTCATCACAGAGTTCCATCGGAAGGCAATGGAAATATTTGATATATCCGAGTACAGGTTGGTGATGTTGTTCATCGAGGCATTGACAGATCCATTGAGGGGTTGGGTTAAGTCCTTCAAGCCTCACACCCTATAAGAGGCCATATTGTGTGCTAGAGACATGGGGGACTCAGTGAAAAAACCCAAGACCTTCACCAAACCCTTTGTACCACAAAGAGATAAGGATCAGAAGAATCTTCAAAGGGATTGGAAAGGCAAACCCAGGCTGGATGATGATACCAGGAGGGAGTTGATGAGAAAGAATCTCTGCTTCTTTTGCATAGATCCTTGGGTCCCAGGCCATATATGCATGGGAAAGGGACAAACTCACTACATTGAGGTGGAGTCAGATAGTCAGGAGGTCTAGATCAGATCGACATCAAGAAATGAATCAGAGGAGGAGAATTCACATGAGCCAGATCATCCTCCAAAGAAACACCAGCCACATGTAGCACCATCACCGAGGGAAGAGACAAAACCTCGAAGGATTGTGAAAGGGGGTACCATAGAAACCCTCTCAAGAGTACCCAGGTATAACACTATCAGACTCAAAGGGCTCATACAAGGACAATGCATCACAACATTGGTAGATAGTGGGGCAACCCATAATTTCATAGATGCAACCTTAGTAGCCCGGAGGGGGTTACACACTGAGGAGTTTGAGGGATTTAAAATAGCCGTGGAAGATGGGTATACCATGACATGCTTGGTTATGGTTCCAAAACTAGAGGTCAAGCTAGGTAACTACATAATGACAGACACATTATATATAGTTGACTTGTCAGACACATATGTAGTATTGGATGTTCAATGGTTATATTCACTGGGAGAGATTGGGGTAAACTACCAGACCTTGACACAGAGTTTCCGACACACCAATGGGTCGAGGGTAGTGTTGAGGGGAATGTCTACAAGAGCACCCCAGGAAGTGTCATCAAATAGGATGGAGAGGATATTTCGACATGGTGATGTAGTATATGATGTCGAGTGCTTGATTACCAGCAAGAGATATTTAGATGGCAGAGAGCAGTATCATCCAGAGATCAGGGCACTTCTAAGTCAGTATGAGCTAGTATTTGGACTGATACCACCAGGAAGACCACCAAACACAATGTTTGAGCACACTATTGAGTTAGAGGCAGGGGAAACACCAATGATGACCACACCTTATAGACACCCAAAAAAATTCAAGGACGAGATTGAGAAGGAAATCAAGGAATTGCTTGCGATGGGGCACATTAGGCCCAACACGAGTCCTTTCACTTCTTCAGTTGTACTGGTACTAAAGAAGGATGGCACATTGAGGATGTGCATAGATTATCGGGCCCTTAATTAGAAGGAGATCAAGAACATGTACCCCATACCGCGCATAGATGAGTTGATGGATGAGCTACATGGGGCAGTCTTCTTCACCAAAATAGATCTACGATCAAGTTACCATCAGATCAACATTAAAGAGTAGGAAATAGAGAAAACAACTTTCTGATGCCATTTTGGGCACTTTGAGTTTCTGGTCATGCCTTTAGGGTTGACTAACACACCAACCACATTCTAGTCTTCCATGAATCACATCTTCATAGGGCAGCTACAGAAGTACCTTTTGGTGTTCTTCGATGACATCTTGATATCCAAAAGGACGTGGGCTGAACACTTGACACACTTGGAGGAGGTCTTGGGCATAGCCATGCTAATCCCTCTTCTGGAACATCTCATGCTATCCCTAGTATGGATGTCATAATGGAAAAATCTGCGTCCTCTACCTCTTATAATAAATTCCATTTTGGAATAGATAGCATGAATAAAATTATCTCCCAAATGCCTGAACAACCTATTCTCAACATATCCTATCAAAATATAGCAAAGATAGGCTATCCAACTTTTAGGCAATTGGGTAACATACAAGAAAACCCAAGATCCAACTATTACTTCACAACAAATAGCAGTTTAGTTAGTTGTTGGATTTTCAGGACTTGCACTTGAATGATGGTGATGGTTTCCACAAGAATCTAGGAATGAAATACTTGTAGCAGCATATGCTGATGAGAAAATATTATCTTCAATTGGTCATTAGTTTTACGACCATGATGATGAAGAAGACTATGACCATTTGGCTTCTCTTTTCATGTCTCAGATACTTTCTGATCTTGAAGAACATGAATAGTATTTTTATTACATGCAAAATTTATTGATCACTTCTAGTAATGAAGATATGACAAAGTTTCTTAAATACAATCTGAGAATATTTCTAGGTCATGTTCCAGATGCAGTCGAGAAATTTCTTAAGGATAAGAAGATCATTATCAAAGGTCTTTCTCTGGCGGCTCAACTCCATGCACATATAATCCAGGTATGGGAAGAACATTGTTTATAAAAAAGAGTTTCAAAAGGATTTCAAAGACATTCTTCTATGTTCTCTCTTGTATTTTGCAAAACAATAGTTCGCGTGCCTGATTGGGGTTGTGGCCCACATAATCGTGGACATTTAAAATAATCTTGCACCTGCAAGATAAATAAAAATCCTTTTTATACCAGCCAACCCAGATTTCATCCTGCTAAGCCCTATAAGCATAAAAATTCCTCCAAATCCAAGAAGTTTTATAAGGGAAAACACTATCTCAAACACAGATCTTCTCTAGCTGAAAAAGAAAAAAAATGTTTCATCTGCGGTAAGAAATGCCATTGGGCGAAAAAGTGTCCTTCCAAGAAGAAAATCCACGCCTAGCCACTTTACTTACAGATGAGTTAGATCCAACTTGGTGGGATCTATCAATATACACTCTTGGCAAATACCTATATGGAGAAGAAGTTGTTTTACTTCCATCTGAAGATGAGAGCAGTGATTCTCCTACTCTTAATAAATTTGGTTCATCATAATCCTCCTCTAAATCTGACTCTGATGCACCAAATTTAGGGGGTTGTGAGGCACCTCCTGAATACTCATTTTGGATGTTCACAGTATAGAAAAAGAAAGAAGAAAATATGTGACAACGACCTGCAAAAATTGACAAAGAATTATCCAAGATTCCCATCTATCAATATGTGTTGAGACAAGATTTAAAAGAAGAAAAGAAGAAAATCTTGACACAACTTAAAGAAAAATCTTTCAAAGTAGAAGAATCTCACCTGCTCAAGAATAATCTAGATGCTTACAATCTTGCATATCTCTATAAAGAATACCTTGATCAACATAAATACATAAAATAGTTTAGACAGGACAAAGCAAGATTGTTGAGATTGCAAATCAAATAAAAAAAAAATCAATCTCAGAAGAATGATCAAAGAAATTGAAGATCTAAAACACTTGTTAGAAGTCATAGAAAAAGAGTTAGACCACTCTTCTGAAGAAGAGAATACCAGTGAATATGCTAGAGTGCTACAAGAGCCCCCATAACACAAAAGGAAACATTATATGTTCCATGAAGAAAGTGAAGAATATGAACTAGAAGAAAATCCTACAGATCTTTCATTGGGACAATTTTCAGGTCCTAAATCATATATCAAAGTCTGGTTTTTTCCTCTTGAGCAATTTCCTTATCAACTTGATTGCATGATTGATTCAGGTTGCCAAATGAATCTGGCTAAAAGAAATGTTATTCCTCCCTTCTATTGGGAAAAGAAAAATAAAAGAGGCATTGCAATTGAATTAATCCCTGCCAACCTTCTGTGAAAAGTAGCATATTTTCCCATCTATATTGCAGGTCAGAAAGATACACTCTCTTTGAGCAGACTAGATAACATTAGTGAAGATTCTACTCTAGGATATGAATTTATTACCAGAGTTATTCCAATGTGTATAGATTTTGTAAATATGATTTTCGAATGTAAAATAAATGGTAGAATCGTAACCTCTCCCGTGTCTCACCAAAGAAACCCAAAATGCAAACCCTTACCCAAAGAATCCAAACCTGCACATATCCCTTGAGCAAAACTCTTTAAGATGGAAAGATGCATAGCATATGCATATATCCATATTGAAAAACATTGCACCTATGAAAGTCCTAATGCATTTTGGAGTTGAGAACAATATTTTGTCTCCTTGCCATTTGACCCATTAAATAATCTAATTCCTCAAAAGGCATCAACTAGAGTAATGACCCCCTCAGAAAGAGAATTTCGTGCTAATGAAATTAAAGACCTTTTGAATAAGGGCCTCATTGAATCTTGTAAAAGTCCCCAGGCTTGCAAATATTTTGTGGTCAATAAGCATTATGAGATAAAGAGAGGCAAGCCAAGATTAATATTTGATTATAAGCCTCTAAGTAAAGTTTTACTACCAGTGAGATATCCTCTCCCAAATAAGTCTCGTCTTTTGCAAAGAATAACAAGCTGTACAATATTTAACAAGTTTGATCTCAAATCAGGTTTCTACTAGATTGGTATAGAAGAAAAAGACATATATATATATATATATATTTATTGTTCCTCATGGTTAGTATCAATGGAAAGTACTTCCATTTGGTATAAATAATGCTTCGTCAGAATTCCAGAAGCGAATGGAAGATATTTTCAGAGAATATTCATGGGCATTGGTTTACATAGATGATATTTTGGTATGCTCCAAAAGTCTACAAGATCATATCAAGCACCTGCATATATTTTATCAGTTAGTCTTCCAACATGGTCTTGTAATCTCAAAAAGTAATATGGAAATTGGAAAGACTAACATTGAATTCTTAGGTTTCAGGATAAACAAAGGTCAAGTTATTTTGTAGGCACATGTCTTAAAGGTTTTCTCTCATTTTCTCGATCAAATTCTTGACAAGACACAACTTCATATATTCCTTGGGTGCTTCAATTACATCATACCATTTTATAAAGGCCAGGTCGAGGATGTACATTTTCTCCAACAGAGACTAAAGAAAAATATAGTAAGCTGGAATGAAAAAATGGCAAAAGTTGTTCGATGAATAAAAGACAAAGTTCATCAGTTTCCAACCTTATCTCTCCCGCAAGGGACCTGAGAATTGATCATAGAGACATATGCCTCTAATACTTCTTAGGGTGGGATTTTAATAGAAAAAATAGATAAAGTTGAATAAATTTGTGGATATGCATATGGATCTTTCAAAGGGGCTGATATAAACCACCCTTCTATCCATAAAGAGATTCTTGCAGTAAAGAAAACCGTGAATCATTTCAAATTGTATCTGAATCCTGTCAGGTTCACCATCATAAAATACTTAAAAATTATGCCAGGCATATTAAAAAATGAGAATCTTATGGCTGAAAATATCTCCAGAATTATGAAATGATTTCTCTGGTTGCAAAAATTTGATCTTGATATCATTTATAAATTTAATAAACTAAATTGTGTTTTTGATATGCTAACTAGGGGGAATCGTCAGCCATAATTCACATGTTCTCAGCACGAGCTTCAGGAAAAACTGACAAGATCCAAATGTTCTCTCCAAGAGCCTCATAAAGTTCTTCAGATAAAAGAGCAAGAATCAAACATGAAATATTTGCTAAGCATCTACGAATAATTTTCAAGGATCCCATGTCTGAAAATGAATGTAATGAGTTCCTTGAATTCGCTAGCAGAGAAGTAGTTGAGCGATAATTGACCATCACTTCAATTAAAGAAAAAATGACTTCTCCGCTAAAAATCAAAATCTTGGAACAATTGGAGAAGACATCATTCCATGGCCTTGATGATGCCTACCAAAAATTAAAAATGCTAAATGATGTATGGATTGATACAATAGAAGAAGATGGAAAATAATTATTTTATGTTGATATAGACCCTGGTTATTTAACCTGGTCTAGATACCAGTTAATTCTCAAGTTCTGCCGCAAGGTGAGATTCTTATTAGTGGATATCCTACCACTCTTTTCCCACAAAAGTGGTCAGGTTGGAAAAAAGTATTCTTGGATAAGTTTTGTCCAAGAGTTGACTAGGAACAACGACAAGCTAACTTCATCCTCCATCTGCAAGTTGATATGATAGTTGCACATCAAAATAATTTCTGGTTTAAATTCAAGTTGTGGCATCTTGGCAACAAATATTCAAACCAGGAACCTCCTATCTATATAACACACAATTTCCTCTAGCGTGATCATGAAGGACGTAGAATTGGACAAATCACCAAGCAAATCCCACTTAATTACAAAGTGGAATCAATTTTTCAAGGAGAATTATGTTGGCAGTCTTGTCCATCAATGCAAGGTTCAGATGTAGAATGATGTTGCCAGCATATCCTTTTCCCAGAACCAAAGTCTCTGCCAACATATTTGTGTTGGCTAGAAGATGATAGTGATGACAACTGGGAAGGATGCACCTGTGGTGAATGTCTTTGTATCTTCCTTGTCGGGTATGAATATTATGATTAAAGCACGGTGGGATGCTTAAAGTATCTCCACAGTTGTATAGGTTAGAGTCTGTCCGTCCGTAGATTCGTCGATCGATTTGGGTCCCCATATGTCTGAAAGGACCATCTAAGGGATGAGATAATGATTTTGGAGTCCACACTATCACCCCAAATCTTTGATTTTACCATCAGTTGTAGGTTTGTAGTCACTGGTTCTACCGAGTGTGTTTGTATAAATAAAGGATGAGTGATTGCATTCTTCATTTTTTCATTCGATATATATTTAGTGTCTAAATGTTTGAGCTCTAGGTATCCTATGTGCTCATGCTATAAGCAACCTTGCATAAGAAAACCAGGGATATCAAGTGTAATAAAGGAAGGGTGCCTATGTGTATTCTCTCCCTCTACACTTAGTGCAATCAACTGGGATCAAAATCAAGGCTTGAGTAGAGTCTATGGCAATATTCGCCCTTCGAAGATGATCATACCATGTCTGTGCGTTGGTCTATATAGGCGCTAATCCTGTGGCATGTTGGTATCAGAGCCAATCGAAAAGTGGTCAACCAATTTTCAATTTGTAATCTAGTCATTTAGTTGTGAAGGTTAGCGTCAATATATATCCCAGTTCTTCTGCAATTACTCTGTTATCTTTGTATCTTTGTGATGTTGTTATGAATTGTATCATTTCTTATTAAACAAAATGATCTATGTGAAAGGGTAAGATTTGTATCTGAGTTTGTTTTTGAGGCCATATGCGTAGAGAAGCCGTAATAATCCCTCTAATTGTATGACACTCAGAGGTTATTGTAGGATACATAATAGAGATAAACCCCTTTCTTTACTTCTCTAGAAAGGTAAGTGTCCCATGGACCCTTCTATGGATACAATTGAGCTCCATACACTACATTGTGATACACATGATTCTTTTGTTTCTCTTGTAGTGCATAGCTCTTCAAATACTTGTTGAGATGATTGGATCCGAGGAAAGTGAGTGTTAGAGGAAGAGACAAAAGAAGATCTATTGATAAGAGGTTGAAAATATACAGGGTTATAATTGTTAGGTAACTAAAAAGAATTACTAGTTCTGTCAAACATAATTGGCCTATTTACAGAAAGAGATCTAGAAAGGATTTGACCTTTAAGGCACAAGTTTTTGTATTTAACTTCCCAAAATTTGGGGTAATTTATACTAGTCCAATCAAAGGTAATTGGAGTAGCATGTTTGGTTTTGTTAGATTCCACTACGTTGAGTAGGTGAGAACTCTGATGAACCTTATCAGTAAGGGCTAGGAAAGTATCATTTCCGAAATAGACAATGAACAAGGATTTGAGTTGAATAATGTGGGATCCAGGGTCTACTTTGAATCCTTGAGGGTTGGTGTAGGATTTGAGGAGATTATATATATGTGGGTCTTTAAGGTTGATAGATTATTTCAGAAATATTGTGCCAAAACAAGGTCCTTGATGTAGGGGTCCAAGGAAACCACCAATAATAATGTCACAAAATTCAATATTTTTGGTGTCTACAACAACATAGAGAGAAGAGAGAAGGATAAAGGGTCGAACCAATGGTCCAAGACCAAGCTTAACTACGCCTAAATGTGCATATTTATATCCTTGTTTCTTTGCCCAGTCTATTTGGGATTTATCTAACAAATTTATATGGATTGGTTTTTCTTGGTCTGTGAAAACAATATTGACAGACGAGACTTTAATCTGTGTATGTGACTTGTAATCCCACCACTTCATTTTATAGAATTCTTTTGGTAGGATTCTTGGGAGTTTCCAGTCTGCTGAAGGATTAACATCATACATAGAAATTTTAGATGAGGAAGATTCAATATTTTGAAATGAGAATTTTTGTTCTGCAAGTGAAACTAAATAATATCAAATTCATATATTTTAATATATTATTCTATTAGATTGCAAGCATAATTAATGCTTTATTCAATTAATTTTGACATGATTAATGAATTATTCAGTTAATTTTGCCTTGTAATTTTGCCATGTTCTACAAGAAATTGTCTAATTGGGAACCGTATCTGATAACAATGTAGACAAACAAATTCCACACATATGTTGTCTTGTTTAATTGGATCATATGCTCGATTATGTCTTGTTTAATTGGTTAATATGCTCGATTATTGATTGATTCAGTTCATTTTATAATGGCATTGTACAATAAAAGATTTGTTTGGGGATGGTATTAAGGGGTGGAGGAGACAATACTGTATTTTAGGTTACTCTAACCAATAATTTCATGTTAGCACTTACAGCCAATAAATTATGGGTTGTTAGGTAGTTATGTAACTCTGGTTGTAGGTAACATTAACCAATTCTTCATGTACATTCAAATTTATTGTGAATAGAAAACTTTGATTAACTGTATTATATTATATTATTATAATATATATTTA